>JAOWBP010051609.1:0-15075 GCA_028571105.1 Tragopan temminckii | reverse complement strand
GTCTTTTTTTTGGGGGGGGGGGAGAGGGGGGATGGAAAGGCCAAAGTGCAGGGCAGGAAAGGGCATAGCAGAGCAGGTATAAACAGAACAAAGAAACGATGCTGGCAGTCCCTGTGACACAGCGTGTGATGCTTGTTGGTGTATATCTCTTCTGCAGAGCTGGCTTCAACACAGGTCTCAGCCATTTCTGGAGCACCTGGCTCAGAGTTAGATAGAGAGCTGAGGCACAGAGATCTCCTCAGTCAATGTCTGTCCACTATCCGATTTCAACTCAGCAAAAGGAATGAGGAGAAAAGGGAACACATGTACCCTCTGTGAAAATACACTCCAGTTCTTAACAGCGCCTACCCACACTGGAAGATGTTCCTGGAGACCATTCCTGCTCTGGAATACCCCTTTACATTTGCTATGGCACATCCTAATGTCTCCAGCTAAGATAAGACTTGATATTTCACCTGCAGAAAAAGATCAACATCTAGCGTCTCCTGCTGTGATCATGTAGAACTATAGGGCAGGATGAAGGACTGTGTATGCATAGAACTGTTACTTCAGCAGCGTATTTAACTGCATGCCTGAATCCAAATGGTGGGAGACATCCAGAGAGAGCAACCCCAGAGCTGTGCAGGGCTCACAGATGAACAGGTAGGCTGGTATCCACAACACCAACAGGGTGTGATGGCAGTGAAAGGCTTCCTTTGCATGAGGTTGTATTTATTCTGGGATAACACTGTTCCAGAAAGAATTATGTTGTTCCTCAAATAGTTTACAGGGTAGTAAGACAAAACTAAAGTTGAATATGTAAATAAAAGTATACTATGCTGAAAAAATAAATTATGGTAGGGAAAAAGAAACAAATACAACAGCTTTTCCATGAACACAATATTTAGCATCTTTAATGTCTGCATTCAGAAACTCTACATGAAGTACTTCATGTACTACCTTTGTGTCATAAGGAGACTGCTGGGTGTCTCATCCAGAGCTCTACCCATAATAATGAGGAGCATCTTCCTCCAGCCTGTAGCAGCCAGCACCAAGCCAGCCATAACAGGGACTGGACCACAGAACCCAACTCTTCCCAGCACTGCTCCGGAGTGGTAAAGCCTCCAGGGAAACAAAAACAGTCATTTTCCTTCGTGCAAATCAAAGCCAGCACAAGGTCACCTAACAACAGAGTGGTGCGCAACTGTACACACATAGCTGGGAGCAGCAATTGAGCCAAAAAGCTTTAAAACCTTCCTTGCTTTTCTTTAAAAAAAAAAAAGTGATCCTGGGCTACTGGATCCCCACAGAGCCACTGACATTTAGATTTGTTTATTTTAAAGATGTGTCACTATTTTTCTCATATCAAATGATTGATTTCTAAATTCTCTTCCTTCTGACCACTTACTTTCTTCCTGTTTGATTCTAGACTCAAACGTTTAAGAGTGGATATGGCCCAAATGTTGCAATTCTTCATTCCACAGATTGCTATCACTATCACAATTGCTATTCTCTCTGGATCTGGAGAAACCCACACAAAAGGACGCCATGAAATACACATTTGAATAGTACATGCAAGGAATATAAAATAGAGCCTTTGAAGTGTCTTTACAAAAATACCCCTTAGGAACTAAGAGGAAAGGGCTTTTTTTTTAATAATACAATGGGAGGATTATAAAGGATGTCTTCTCTCAGCAATGCCTCAAATGTTCATTTTGCAGATCTAGGTAATTATTAGGAGCTATGATTGCATTACCCCTGTGGAATCGTTCTCAGGCTAAATTCACTTCTCCAGACAATCCAGTATCACTCAGCAACTCTGCCTTTGCTTCTGAACAAGGCTGACTTGACCTGCTTTGATCAGACGTGCTGGGAGACAAGAGGTAGAAGCTCAACTGAAAGGGATTCTGAAGAACAACGGAAATCACACAGCCAGTGCTGTCAGCCAGCTGAAACAGATGCTGCAATTTTGGATACAACTGCAGCTTTACTGCTGAGAAACTGCAGAGCAAGCTTGTCACCAGGGCTCCCTGCTGCAGCCACATCCAGGAGAAGGGGAACTCGGCTCACAAAGCTGCAGAATGGTAAGAAAAGCTGCAGGCTCCTCACTCAACCGCAGTAACACCATTTGTTGTGATGGTCCAACACCCCTAGCAGAACACAGGTGCTCTGTACTGCCACAAGTTATATTCAGTCTTACACCACTACAAATAGCGTATTAGTAACAAGTCCACTACCTAACAGCTGTGGTTATGCCAGTACCTAGTGAGCGAACACCACATCTAAACCCAGCGAAATCCTTTGCTAAGGCAACGAGTCGGACCAGAGAGGACTCCTCTCCATCACATGTACAACCTAACCTAAGATGTGGCCACGGGAGCTGAAGATTTAATTAAGCTGTGCACTTGGCTGTGCTGACACTGAGCACCTTGAACTACAAACTGGAATCCTATGGGATCTGGCTCATCAAGAACCTGTCTGAAGGAAGCTCCTGCACCCAGGACTGCTTCTACCATCACTTCCACCAAACTGATCCTGACAAAAGCTTCCTTACCACACAGCAATTAAAGAAACCCCAAACCAGCACACTTCGTTTCATGCTGCTATTTACTTAAAATAATCTCACAGTTTCTGGCGAGCACTAAACATTACACCATAATAATATATATGCTCTTACAGGGCTAAACATGCCAAAGCATCAAGCACCAGCTAATGAATCCCCAGTGGTGTCCTGTGAGAGAGAACATCAGACCTTTAAATTGTACCAGCACTTGAGGGCGCTCCTGCAATAAATTTAACCCACCCTAAAATCCACCACCCCATTTTATTATTAATCAGAGTCTTCTGTTAAAATATCAGTGACCCATGTTGACATTTGCTTACACTTTTGCTGTTACACAGTGACCCTGCTATTCTGGCAAACAGCAAGCAAAAGTTAGTCCCAACATTAAGCATTCAAGGTTAGCACATAGTTATCCTTCCAAATATTCACACAAAGTGATAAAAAGGGCTAACAGGACAAGAAAACAGTTAAACTGTTTCAGAATTATTTTTTTCCTCCATGTACTGCATTTGCTCTTTCTACTTTCTCTGGGTAGAAAATGGGAGAATGCATCTGTTCAGGAAACTAAAGAAACTGGGAATGAAGATGCAAGCACCACTGTGCTTCAAGGGAAAGACACGAGTTGCTGCAGTCCTTTAAGGGCAGAGCAGTGGCACTGCCTTTTCACTGCTTTCCCTGGCCTTAATAGCATCCTCTGGTCATCACAGACACCTGCATCCCACTGCATCCTTCCCATCTTCCTTCTTGCAGTGGCCAACTCCTGTAGGATGCCAGCATGGAGCTTGGGATGCTCATTGTCAGATCCAGCTCTATGATTTTACCCCCAGAACATCACAGACACCTACATTCTCCATGGGTTGCAGTAACGTTTCAATTTCTCTGACTTCATGAAACTTGTCCCCTAGGAAGTTTTCTTCCCCTGCTCCCCTATGAAACAGGGATAAACAGGATAAACAGTCTCTTGACTTAAGTTACAGCCTGTCAGCCTGAAAAAAATCATTCTGTTCAGAACTTCTGCCAGTATTATGCTGCATTTGATAACATCCTTGTTTTTAATAACAACTTCCATGTCTTACTTTTCCTCAGTTTTGGCCAATATACTCAATGTTTTTCATTGCAGTATTTTAAAGTATCATATGGTTTTCTCAAGGAGGAAGACAGAGAATACATTTCTCATTAATACTGATTGCTTAACAGAAAAAGAATGTAAGGAAACACTGAAGACTAAGAAGAAGTTTCATAACCTCTTATTTTTCCTGTTCCTGCAGCACTGTACTTCCCCATCACTTTATTCAACAGTAGTCAGTGTCCTTCAGAATGTTTAAAAACATCCTTGTCAGCGTTTTAGAAAGTATGTCAGTTAATAATTTTAAGAGAGCAGAAACATAACAAGGAAGGTGTACTTAACAACACAGCCTAAAGCATACAGACTAGTCTGCCAAAGCTTAGACAACTACACCATCTGTCCTACAAAAATGCACTGGTGTAAGTGCTGCTTATATGTCAAAAATCATCTGCAATTATAAAAAGGCACAGGCAAAGTTGAAAGGGAAGCAATCAAAGAAAGCTGCCCTATAAATCCACGTTTGTCAACAAAAGATAGGCAAACAAAAGTAGGGTATAAAGTAACTGAGAACAGTACTTCTGTCTGCAATGAATCCTTCTGTAGTGTTCTGTGATTAGTTAGGAGTAAGAAATAAGCTTTAAAAAAAAAAGGAATAACTAACAGTACATATCCAATTTTAACAGTTTCTCTAGCTGTGACGTTTTTGAGCTGGTGCACACCACCCTGAATGAGGTTATTCATCAAAACTTATTGCCCAATCCGTGATTCACACACTAGCTGCCCATCCTAGAAAGCAGACACTGGGATGCTGCAAGGCACAGCTCAAAGCTGGTTCAGGGCCTTTCACTTGATGAAACTGTAAAGAAAAACAAACAACCTGGAACAATTCTTTTGGTTTTGGTATACAAAATAATCCTATCAGGAGAATTGCACTGAAGTTTAGAACAGATGTGCCAGGGCAGAGATCACGAGTCAGGAGAATATGGGTTTAAACTGCAAGCTTAGGCTTACAAGCAGCAGATGGATCCCACAGTCTCCAAAGACCTCGAAGCAACATGGGTTCAAGTTGAATAGCTAGCTGTTTCATGTGCCAATGGTATTATTGGAATAATCATTCAGCACTTAATTTATTCCAGAGGAACTCTGAAGTCCAACTACTTAGAAACTGACATTCTGAAAACTACACAGGAGCTTTCCAGAAGTCAAAGGCACAATTTCATCAACATAATCAAATAGGAATTCAATTTAGGTCACTTACATCAGGTGTTTAGAAATAAATTTTAAATACAAATTCATAAATATATTTATAAATAGCAGCAGAAGCCACCTAGGTGGAAATATGTAACGAAGCAGACAGTTTCCACAGCTGACTTTGGCTGTGCAGTTCTGTCAGGTGCGGCAGACACAGCAACCAGGAAAACTCCAAGGAAGCAAGACAGGTACCAGTGAATTCAGCAGTCTCAATGATTAAAAGACAGCCAAGTGAGATGCAAGAGATCTGGAGTTTAGCTGGTGGTCTCTACCAAGTGAGAACAGTGGGAAAAGAAGATACCAAGTATTCGAGCACCATGCTGAGCCTGTTAAGTAATCCAGATTTCAGCTGAATTAAACACGCAGTTGTGACTACTGCAGACATCTGTTTACAAGTGGTGTCTAGATCATTAGCAGCTAATTCTACCTCTCTGTGACATTCCCTGCCATATGCTGGGTGATAATCTCAGCAACCAACAGGGGTTTTCATCTCAAATCCTAACAAATCTGCTCTGTAGGGCTTTGTGGTTGTCCTTGCGTCATTTATTAGGCAATACCTCTCAGTTATTCTTCTCTACTCTTTTCATACCTCCTGCCTACTGTTTCACATCACCTGTAACTTACTTGCTAAGTGACAATTTCTCCACGCTGCCCTAGGAAAAATTCCCTTCCTTGACAAAGGTGAATGCAAAGTTTACCTCCTGGATAAAGACACATTCAGGCTTGAATGCCGCACATTCTGTTTACCACAAGACTGGGAATCCCAGTGATACTAGCAGAGGAACAACAGTTAAACCAAAACATTGTTGGCTTTTTTTTTTTCCTTTTTAAATACCAACAGCCCTCAAACACTAAGAAGCCACCACCTGTCCCCTCCCCAGCTGGCACCACCTCTTGCAAGAGGTCTAAGTCAGACTCCCTAGAAGTTTCTGTCCACCTCTAGTGGGAGCAGCCTTACGTCCTCATTCGCACTCCTGGTCAGGGCCACGTGTAATGAACGGAATACTAAGAGCAAGGTGAGAAGACCAAACTTTACATGCAACTTCATTAACAGTGAAAATCAGAGGGTTTTTGCACTTTGCTTGGTGAAATACATGCCTACACTAAAAGATGTGGTGGTACTTTAGCAGCCATAACATATGAATATGAACAAACAAAATTTCATGTCTGCCATTAACCAACAACCAAACAGGAGGTGACTTCAGTAATGACAAAAAACAAGATACGAGCTGCTTCAGAACCGGGCGCAACTCCTTCCTCCAGAACACAAACTAAGGCACCACAAATCAATCACACTGCCTCATCCTGGTAGCCTTCCTCCCCTACACAGGAAAAGCTGTGGCCTCTTTCTCTACCCCCTGGCACTATCTGCAGAGCTTCCTGACAGGCCTGGCAGCAGCTTCAGCCCCAGAACATCACCCGACCTGCTGTCCCAGTAGCTGCTAGTGTTCCCACTCTGTGTTCCCTACTTCTCTCAGTGAAAGACAGCAGACTTGAAGCAAACTTGAAGGAACACTGGCAGACCAAATCAGGGTGGGAAGAGCCATGAGGATTTAGTGGTCCTGTCTCCTGCCAGCCCTCCTGGAAGCAAGCAATCTAGACGTTCCTGCAGTCCCACAGCTTTCACCAAGGCTATGGAGTGGTTCTGCTGCTGGCAAGGAGCAACATGTGGATGGGATATTTTTATCTCCTCTTTGTTCCCATCCCTGTCAATCCCAAACAAGTTTCAGCTAGCTAAGTGGGAAGGATGGTTCACGATGAGACAAGGATTCCCCAGCTCAACCTGCATGTCACCGCAGGATGAAGAGGGTACATGCCACTGTGGTGGCACAGCTGCATTGCTCCTGGTTTCCCAGCTTCCAGTAACCTTCCAGACTGAAATAGCAGACCTACTGCTTGATTTTTAGCAGCTGAAGAACAGAAGTAAACCGCATAAGTATTATGTAAAATGATCTTTTTCTAAGTATATGTTTATCGTGCACAGAAGAAGTGGATTTAATTACAAACAACTGGAAGTTTTTAACAGTCTAGATTGCCCCCTACTCCCCTTCTAAAAACTAAGGTTTGGCAGCAGCTTTTGGGTTTCATTGCAAGTCTTCTAAGTATTTCCTTGGAAAGACTTTACACTTGGTCCCAGGCAAGAAGTCAAAATCAACATTTAAAAAGCATGCCCTGCATAATTTCCAGGATTCAGCAGCATTAAGGTATACTTATGGAGGCTGGGAGGAGAACTGCTTTTTGTGCTCTTTGACTTAGTGCATAAAGCTGGTCTTCAGACAAGGAAGTTTATATTCCAAATAATATTTTTAACTACATGTGGTCAAGTGCATAACTTATCAAGACTTTCCTCACCCCCTCCCAAAATAAGCCTGAATTGTAAATGTCTTTGCAGTGTTCAGGTTTTACTTAAACCTCAACTAGAAGCAACAGAGTCTCAAGCCTTCTAATAGAGGATTGTCTGATAGTAGAGGAAGTCTCGCACACCATGGGGTCTTAACTCCTCCGCACAGTAAAACTACAGTTTGGGACAGATAGTGGTACTCAAGCTGAACTGGGTGGCTCTCTGAGGAGGATTAAGAATGATTTTGTGATCTGTCAGTGCATTGGCTGGGGAACAGTGACACACAGGTGAGAGCTCTTGCTCCTATACTGAAACCACTGGGACTGCTTCAGGTTTGCAACACAAACTCTTGGTTTGATCCAAAGCCCAGGAATGGAATTTCTTCATTTCATCAATTTGATGACACAAGCCCTTGCAAATTGCTTTCAACTTTTCAGTAGCAGAAAGCCTTTTGATACAACAATTTACACATGTAAGAAATTATCAGATACCAAGGGATATGCAAGACTAGAGCGTTTTCTTTATGAATATCTTTAGTATTTAAAAACAAATACATACTCTTCCAAAATATCTGGGAATCAAGACCCACATCACTCACTACCTTTTCAGGTGGTGCAGCACGAAATGCTACAGACAAGTGAAAAACCTTCCCAGAAGCTGAAAGGAGTGAGAGAAGTGAGAACACTAGTGGCATTAAGGAGTCTGGTTTAGAGCAGAAAGCACCTCTGAGCTTTCGTCTAAAAGGTAGTTGTTTTACATTTCTAATCACCAGAGAAAAACTGGGACTATCAAATCATGATTTTCCTGTGTGGGAAGAAGGCAGGAAAAACATCATGGGACTATATTATGCAGTATTTTTCTTCCATGCAGAGAGTTTTATCTGGTATTTATAGAAAAACAGTCTAGATGCAGACTGTCAGCTCACAACAGCATGCCCTTCTTCCTCAGTGTCTGTTTCCTCCCCCTGTAAAGCCAAAGCTCCACAAATTCCCAATGTTCCAGAACACCACCACCCTTCCCACCCCCCCCTCCCCAGCTAATCAGCAACACTGAGACTTCAGCATGAAAGCCACCAGGAAAAATGCAAAACCAAACACAGCCCATGACTGACAAATGGTGCTGGGGGTGGGCAGGAGGGATAGTGGAAGGGGCCACGGTGCCAGGCCCAGCACAAGACCCACAAGAGGCTTGGCCGTGCCCTGCAGCAGGGCCCACCATGACCAGTCAGCCTGGGGTGGTCACAGCACACCATGGCCTGTGGCAGTACAGAGACATGCCAGCAATACTGGTGGCCGAAACTAGCTCTGTCAAGAAACCTGCAGAGCTGATAGAATCCAAGGAAGGAAACAACGGGCCTGCAGGGCTCTCAGTGTCCCAGTCAAACTACCATAAGCCAAGAGTCAGAAAGGACTAATGTAAAGTGGTTGCCTCGCTTTGATGCCTGAAACTGGTCTCCAACAGCACAAGACATTACTAGAAGTTCAAAATAGTAAGTTTGTACCAGAGATGGAAACCACACTCCCCATGTGCAACCCAACAGAGCAGACGCTTTACACCCATCAGCCTGAACCTCATGCTGCAATCAGAGCCCAGAGGCTGCACAGCCTCACAGCTCCTCTTGTCACCCAGCACAGGATGGAGGAGGTGAAAATGGAGCCCCTTCAGGCTCAGCAGGGGAATAAAATGACAGTTTGGTCCCCAGGGAATTCTGCTGGTTTTAGCTTGACAGAAAAACATGATACTTACAGTAAAAATGTAGCTCTGAAGTTATTTTTGTTCATGCTGATGACAAAACAGAGCTGGGTTCTCCACAAGCATATGCCAACTGCTGTGGACCAAAAAGCTTTACAAACTTCCTGTAAACTGCAGGGCCAAAGACAGTAGAACTCCCTTCACTTGCCTTGGGTTGCTGCACATGCTGGCACACAGCAAATGCTCAGCAGCTCATGTGTTCCATGCTTTAGAATCTCCCTCATCGATTGCCACCTGCCACTCAGTAGCCAGTAACATGCCTGGTTGAGGTACGACTCAATTTCAGTAATCAAAGGAATGTTCCCAAAGTAAGTCTTAGATTTTGAAAGCAACTTAATTTGGCATGGGGAAGGGGTGGGAATGCAGCCTCATGCAGGGTTTGGTTCACACCCGAAACTACTTTATATGAAATCTTTTGTAAAAATCCACATAAAAACACTTTTCCCACTCACATCACATTCACTTCTATCCTACAAATAAATCACCTTTAGCACACCAGGGAAGCTGCAGTGGCTGTTGCCACAAGAAGCTCTTCCAGCTCTCTCCCACTGTGATCACAGTAAGTGCCATCCCCACACAGCACGTCCACATGCGGGATGGTGAGGGGCTGGGCCCTCTCTCCATTTGTTTTTCCACTGAAGCCGATAGACTTCCTGGAGGTCAAAGTCACGAAGCTGAGGCAACACTGCAACGTGCAAACAAGCCTGTGAACCTGTGCACAGGCAGGAGTGTGTGGATTCAGCTCTTTAATACAGTGCTGGACACCGGGACAACCCTGTGCCATGCTCAGCTTCAAGGGTGGGCAGATCAGGAGATCGGAGGCACTGGTTTATTTGGTGCATTTGCTAACTTCCATGAAAATCCTTCCTTGCAAGAATGGTTAGCTGTGCTTAGGATGTAGGAAAACAACAATCCTTCAGTAGGAGCAAAATTTCTCAAATTCTTCCTCCAGCTTGCAAACAGAAATTGTGTTTTCCCAGGGATTTCAGCACTTCCCCCACTTCCAACACACTACAAAAGACAGGAGAAGTGGCTAAGCAGAGCAGGACTAGATTGTAAAACTGCATCTTTCTCCTTATTGGGAATCAGTACATCCTCCTCAGCATACCCCTCTTTCACTTGGAAAGTAACTAGTAGCAACTTTCTGATGCCTGTTTAACCACACTTCCACCCACATTCCTCAATGCAGAGAATACTCAAAGGTTGGTTTTTTTGTGACATACAAATCTTAGAAGTGCTGCTCATACAAAGATTTGGTGAATTTTCTTTGCAGAGAGAACATATCAGTGGAAATGAAGAAAACTTCAGCTGTGCTATTTATAAAGCTTACAGTGTCTTGTTTGACCAGGGAAGAATGAGTTATGGAGTTCACATTCTCTTCTTGAGAAATATCCCTCAGGTCCAAATATCTAGAACATTATGGATTAACACAGCTGGCAGGTGGGTATTCTTATAACAAGTATCTGGATTTGTTCTTACTTTAGGGAATTGACAAGTTTTTTCCTTGCATTTTTAAATTTATACTAATTTGAAGGATATTCAGTGAAATCATGCATATTTGTGAATAAGTACACTCCCAAATTTAAAGGTGACAAGGCAGAAATACAGGCAGCTAGAGGTAACTGTGCTCTTCATGGCTTCTCTTCCATGAATGTGAACACACCTTACCAAGATGTGCAGGTATCAACAGCACAGAAGGGACAAAAACTGTCCACATTTCTGTTGTAAAACAGAAAGGAAGTTACCCAAGAAACTTGTTCTCCCACCTGCAGGAATAACATGCATGACCATGAGGGTGTAGTATCTATCTGGAGTCAAGGTGGGATGACATTTTGAGTCTCTCATTCCTCCTTCCCAGGGAAGCTATAAGAACAAAAAATTATTATTCTAACAGATAAAAATGGGTAGACATCAAGTATGGGGGAAAAAAACCCAGAGCTGTCACAGCTGGACCTATAGCTACATCCCTCCAGCTATGAAACATTTTCACCCGTCTCAAGGGACAAAACCAAATAATTTCTCTAGACCAGTTACTTTACCTCCAGGTACATGCCAGTCCTGCCTGGCCCACCAAAGATGCCCCTTTAACACAAGCACAGCTCCAACACATTAAAAGTAAATGCTGGAAAACTGAGGAGAGTCTGAATCACATTTCTATAGGCAGCTCCAGAAACTTCACAAGCATGTCACACATCAGACAAAAGGACTTTGCTTCTATTTTATTGCAGCGGTATAAATTTGAACTATAAATAACATGAAGGCACTTGGTACTCTCCTTTTCCTGTTTCCTTTTTCAATTTGTTTTCAAAGTACATTTTCTTTTAAGAGACATCAGGTTGGGTTCAGTCCTCCTCTCATCTCCTCACTGCTGGTGCTCCCCATGAGCTACTCCCAGCCATGGCACTGCCAGCCTACAGAAACCCTAGCACAGAGAACAGTTCAATTTAAGATGCTTCAGTGCAGAAGGAGGTAACAGCTGCACAGGAGCAACCAAGAAATTTTTGTCTTCTCTGGAAAGAATGCAAGTGAAAAAGTTCTTCCCACTTCTAAAGAAAAACTTTATGGGAGTCACCTGCCCTAGCAACACACTTTGGTCTCCAGCCAGCACGCATGCTGAGTAAGCCTTAATTTCTTGCAAGCAAGAAATGTGGTGGTTTCACTCAGGTACAGCCAGCTACCAGGAGATACAACAGCCATCCTTCCTCTACAGGAGAAAAAGAAACACTGCTGCCTTCCTTCAGAATAAACAGATGGAACAAAAAACCAGAATCAACAACCAAAGCCAGCACACGCTGGGGGTAGAGTCTCAGTTTAAAAAAAAAAGTCTGATAAAACCCTGAAATTAGATCCCTGACTACACATGAATATGGCCTTTCTTCAGTAACATACTATGATCTCTATCCCATCAAGCACGTAATGAGTAAAAATACAGGTTACCACTAACACAGACAATGCCTATATGATGGAGAAGAAGAGATGTATGTCTATAACCACACCGTGGCTGTATGGCTGCAGCTGTCACTAGGGATCAGGGAATTCCCTACACCTCTCAGCCCCTTCCCCACAGGGATCCATGCTTACATGAACAACCCCACTAGCATTAGATGCAATTGTAAAAGCAATTATTTGGCAGTTCTGGCTGGGACCAACCTAGCAACAATAGCATGCCACCCATAGCAGTCCTCCATCATGACACTTCTATAGCAGTGCTGCTGCAGGTTTCTTGACACCTCCCATTGACAGACCCCGTTTGAAGCTCTAACTTTGCCAGATTTCAAATATGCCAGCTGAAGCTCTCCATGCCATGCGTCTGCCTGACATTAATGATTTTGTTCTGTTTATGTGGAGATGCTACAAAGAAAAAGTTAGGGTCAGCAGCATTCAAAGAGAGAAAAAAAAAAGGCAAAGAACAATGAACTGCTTGCCTGACTCCTTTGTATGAAATTCTAAATAGTGAACAGCAGAAGAACTACTGTAGCAAGTGACCTAAAACACAGAGGTGCTACTGCTGAAGACACCACTTTGTTCTAGAGAACATTCACCGAACTGCACCACAGCTCCTGGAGCTAGCACTGCTTGTATATTCGGTAAAGCCTTGTTTAAGCTTGCAAAGCTTTCCAGGTATTTTCCTTCGGGGTGAATATGCTCCACATCCAGAGGATCTCTGCTTAAGAGACAACACTCTGTGCCATAGAGTGCATTCTGTACACAGCAGTGGGAACAGAGTAGGACTTGTCTTCGTCACGAAGATACCCATAATTAGCGTACCACCTCCTGGTGTCTGCAGCAGGATCATCATGCCTGCAATGGAAAGTACCCAACAGATAGAAACCACAGATTCCCACATCCAAGTGTTTTTGTAGTATCTGGTAATTACTGGGAGCCCCGTTGGAAAAAATTGTAACTACTTCACCACTAATGACAGCCCATTTGGAGCAGTGTCCTGCCACCTTCTGAGCCTGTGTGTGCGTGCAGAATGCTGAGTCGTGCAGCAGGGCAGCCTGTTACGAGGCACTTGTATCTCAAGCATCCCATAGGACTGAACCCAGATTTTTTCTTTTTTTCTCCTATTCCTTCTTTTCTTGAAGAGAAATGTCAACTGGTATAAGAAGTTAAGTTTCAATAATCCTGTTCTCAAGAATTTGAAAATACCAAAATACAGATTCCCTTTACGGTTTTAGTCTATTTTTTTTCCATGTCTATTCCACATCTTCCAATAAGGACTGTATATTTATTTTACCAGGGCTTACCCTCCCTTTAGCTCATAAAACATGGCGCACAAGAAACAGGGGGAGATGTAAGTGAATGATGACACTACTGTCTACAGGGACAAGCTCACGTGAGATGGAATCTCCTCAAGCACCTAAACCCACATTTAATTCTTATAAAAGCATACCTTCTTCCGTCTTGCCTGCCTGGCCCCTACAGGAGGCAGAGCAGTGCTAGGATGCTGACAGCAAGGTAGGAAATCATGACATGAAGGATGACTGTGGGTGATGCCATTAAATATACCCTGCAGAACCAGACCAGCTTTGTTCTGTGCTGAACTACTGCAGCAGAACAAGCAACGCGTGCTGCCCATTGCTGGCACCAACCCATGCCTGGTACTTCCTGGATTGCTGATAAAGCATCCAAAACTTGACCTACTGAGCCTCCACAGCCATCAGATACATGCCCTAAACATATGAAATACTACAAAAAAAACCTGAATACTATCAAGAAAAATTAGCATTGGACAAAGATGGGACATACAAACTGTATGGTAGCTTCAGACAGCTTTCACCTTGGCCTTTCCACAGTGGCATTTCCCTCTCCAGCATCCATAAAAGAAGGATGATGCCACCTCATCTCACAGTAGCACCATGCAGACACAGTCAGTGACATGAAGCATTCAGTCCCTGCAGTGATCAGGGCTGCAGAAAAGCCCACGAGTTCAACAGTTCGTTATTCAGTACGGGGTACGGATGGTGCGCTGTAAATAGGGCACGGGGTGACACATTGTATGAGGAGGATAAGAATATTGAATAGCTGCTCATTCACTGCACAACATCCATCTTGTGCACTGAATGAAGTACAAGCCTGTGGAAAAAAACACAATGTAAACCATACAAGACAGTCTTTAATTACATGGTATCCAGGGGCTTACCAAGCAGCCTACACACAGAAAGGGGGACTGTGGTTAGTACTCACACTTATCTTCTAGCCTTAAGTAATTTTTTTTCTTCCTGTGCAATATATTCCTCCTACAAAACTTCAGATTTGCATTGCCTGCATTTGTATTTGCATCAAAGTATTTCTGTTAGAAACATTTTTATGTAAGACTCAGAACAGCACTTACTCACTATACTCTAGTTTAATATATTGCAGTTAAGTACCCTGGGCGACAAGTGCATCTATCTAGGGTGGCATATAAAGATAGCCAAGTTCCCTTCTCCATTGCGGAAATAAACTCAAAGTACTTCTCACATGGGTGAGAGTTCAGCCTGAGAGGACCTGGAAAGTGATATACACAGACAGCAGGCATGCCTGAAGACCAGACAGGTTCTCCTTACAGTTAACTAGGCTACAGAACTGAAGGATGTGCAGGAGAACATCAGAGCTTGAAGCACAAGCAGAAAGCCAAGTGTACCTTTTGAAGCTTTTGCCATCAAACCAAGAGGGGAAAAAAATACACATTTCTTCAGCTTTTTTACCCACCCTGACCTCCATTCATTGGAAGAAGGCTCAGCTGCTGCTTTAAGTCTGAGCTGAGCAGCTGCTGCTCCTGCTTCCTCAGCCAACTGCAGGACAATACTATATGCCTTGCACAACTTGCAGGTGTAACCCATACGCATCTCGGCTACACCTCGGTATGCAGACATCAGCTATCGCAGCAGTACCTGCAGATGTGCATGAAGCACAACCAAATGCATTCCAAACTTCTTGTTCCAGATTAGAAAGAGAAAATTCCAAGTAGCTGTAAGAGTGGGGTACAGGGAGACTGAGCAAGGGAAGGAAGCCAACGGGAAAACTATCCGTCTGCGCAAGGAGCAGGGAAATGGGTCTCTTAGGCATCCCGAGATTTACAAGAGGGCCAAAAAGTGACTTCCTGCTATTCAAGTCCAGACTGAAATATAATAAACC
>JAOWBP010051608.1:0-15075 GCA_028571105.1 Tragopan temminckii | reverse complement strand
TGCCAGCAGTGATTTAGCAAAAAGCATCAGGCTCTGTCCATATAGGCTGTGCTGATGCTGATATTATTATTATTATTATTGTTGTTGTTGATGATGTGGATGATGGTGACCACCACATACACCATCACCACACCACCAGCAATGATTAATGTTGTTCTTGGTGACTGGCTTGTTGTTCTTCTTCTTGCTGTCTTGTTGTTGTTGCAAAAAAAGATTGAACCAGGGACCATGGACCAGACTGTCCGACTGACTCACTAACTAAAAGTCCGTCCGGGTATGTTTCTATTCTGTTGTAGAATGTCCATTTTTTGCAGTTCTTGTTTCATTTTAGTTGTGTATTTCTATCGTTGCTTCTTTTCATTCATTTATATATAAATTTGATAGATAAACGGCCACGGCAGTGATGATGATGATGAAGAGAAGAATACAACAAAAAAGAGAATGGAAGATGATGAACATTTTTCCAAACATCATCAACCAAGAAGACAACGACGATGACGAAGAGGAGGAATGAACGAACCAGCTCCAGCTCCAGCTCCAAAGTTTCATAAGCAAGTAAAGTTTACTTTTTTTTCTATCTGTATGTGTATGTGTGTTTCTGGTATTGCTGATGTTTGCTAGCATTCTATGGCAACATCTTTTATTTTATTTTATTATTATATTTTCTTCTTCAGCGTTGTTTTTCTTGTAGTTGATTTTTCCCCTTGTCCATACAACATTTGTCTCTCGTTGTTGTTGTGTGTGTTGAAGAGAAAAAAGATAGTGCAAAGTGAGTTCCAAGAGAGCTGCTGTTGTTGTTGTTTTTTCCATAAAGTTTTTGTGTCTTCTTCTTCATTTCTTGATTTTCATTTTTTTCTCCAGAAAAAGAAAAATATACGCTGTTTGTTGCGTAAATTATAATACCAGAGATTTTTTTCTTCTTTGGATTTTGGACTTGGTCGTGTGTCAGATAAAGCTGCAGCTAACAATAACAAATACCAGATTTTAACTTGTTTCATCATTTAGGAATTGTTGCTTGGTTGAATTTTTTTATGCCATCTCCACAAGAAAAAATAGTCCCGGAAAAATGGTTTCAAACTCGAAAAACAGTGCTGTTCATTTTTTTGGTGCACTAAAAAGAGTTAAAATAAAAAAATCGAACCTTAAGGAGTCTTATAAGGCTTATAAGCATTTGACCAGGCTATTTGAAGTGTGTACATTATAAAAAATGAATGGAAAAAATGTAATGCAGTGAAGCTTGCATTTGTTTGTGCGTTGGCTTGTTTGATTTTGTATTTGTGAAAGGGATCATATTTTTTTCTCTATTTTCTTTTGGTTTAATACATTTCATGATGGTTCAGAGTCAATGAAAAAAATGAACGAGAGCCAGAGTGAGAGCGAGAGGTGTTGTGTCGAGTTCAGATAAAAGTATTAACCCACACTCACATACAAACACTATTTATGTAATAACATAGTTAAAAGCGATTCTTATATAATAAGTCAATGAGTAAATATTAAATGATGATCACATATGAACCGACCGACCAAACAAACTTGAATTGACTTTTTTGGTACAAATTAATAATAATTCTTGTTGTTGAAATTGTATAACAATAATAATAATGTTTATCCTTTTTCTCAATGTGTCGCTTTCATTTTATTATGATTCTTGTGTTGGTTGTTGAATGAAATAAATGATGATTACTATTAACTTTTTGTCTGTTTTTTGAGGGGAATGCTTTATATAATAACGGAAGGAATTATGAATTATTATTATGATTCTTATATAAACGTAATTCTTCTTCTTCTTTTTTCTTGGTTGTTGTAAGATTCTAATAAGAATGATGAGCACTTGCGTAATCTTTTTTGATAACAACCTCAGTATGGTGTTTCAACATTCTTATAAGTGTTAAAAAGGTTCACAAGCCAACACACACACACGACCGGGTACCAAGAACTTTAAATATTTTATTTATTTATTATGATGATGGATGTTTTTATATTATTATAGCTTTCGACACAAGTCGTTTTTTAAGAAGAAAAAACTAGAATAATAAGGAATTTATGAGTCAAAATAATAATGCTATACAATACAATACAATACACCGCTAATCTGCTTGTTTTTTCTTGTTGTTTTGGTTCTGTTGTATAGGCATACAATGCAACATGGATTAAACACCGTTGCTTGCTTTGTTCCTTGATGATGTTGGTTCTGAATAGAATTGCGATCATCATAAAATATTGTTTAAGTTTATTTATTTTCTCTTGGTGTTTATTTTTATCATAACAGTATTTTTTGGAGGATACTAAAACGGTGTACACACACACCAAATATAATCAAAGACGTCATTAGACACAGAACAATTTATTCAGCAACTTTGAACGAATGCAATAGGAATTTAATTATTATAAAAATTATAGGAAGCTATTTAATAAATAATTCTTAACTATAATAACTCGTGTTAATCTGTTTTGGCCTGTCTTATTGTTAATGTGAGCCAGTAATCACAACAACAATCGTAAAGATAATTCATCATTTTTTTGGTGGTGATTTATTATTATTTTTTATATGAATTGTTTTCCATACAGAAATTAAATCAAATTATAACTAAACAACAAATAATTGCGTTTAAAGCCGATAGATGGCGATCAACCAGGAAAAAATAGGGAATCACTATTTATGGAAAGTAATATTAAATTCTTGTTGTGAATGAATCAAAAAAGATCACCATCATCAACAGCAAGAGAATTGCGTTTTAGTGAATCTATACGAGATCCAATCAATCAATCAAATCAAGATGAAGAAAGAGAAAAAATTATAAAATGATAAATGGATTCTGGATGAAGAATAATATTTTTTCTCAATTCATTTATTCTCTCATTTTTTTGTTACATCGTATAAACAGAAACCATTCCAATAGTTGATGATTGCTGGCTTGGTCCATAATGAAAAAAAACAAAGCTGAAGAAGCTTGCCTGGCTGGCTGGCTGGCATGTCTTTCAAAAGCAAAAACAGACAAACAAAAAAGTTGAACGCAAGTAACATAGTAATTAGTTTGATAGTTAATTAGAACAGCACCACCACTAACAACAACAGCTACACACACACATACACATTTTCAATGATGAACAAGAGGATTAATTTTTAATGTGTTTTGTGTCGTTGTCGTATTTCTTGTTGTCTTCGTCGTTGTTGTTGTTTGTTAAATATTCTCGCCAATGTAAAATTAAAAAAAAATAAAAAAAGATAGTAAAAAAGAATACAACAAGAAAAATTATTTCATTTTATTCTGGTTGTGTTGAATATTTTATTTTTTTCTCGTTTCAACACACGCACACTAACAAAAGTTTGACGGTGACGATTAGCTTTGAAACTGCAAATAAAAAGAATTATAAATTACTATTTTTTCATATTATGAAAAAAACAATTTTCATAGAGAATATTATTCTGTTCCTTCAATTTATGAATTCTGCAAAGGTGAAACACGAAGACAGAGAGAAAAAATATGAAATTAGAAAAATGAATCAGCTTAGGTGTGCCTGTTTTTTGTTGGTTTTTTTGTTGGTTAGGTCATGTTTTTTTTCGGTTTTCTCTTGAATGATTGATTGATTCTGGTTATACTAGGAAAAAAATTTTCATTTTCATCATTCTGTGTGAAATGATAATTTGCTCTTGAGAATTTTTTTATTTTTGTCTTAATCATTCACCAATCAACATTTCTACAATTTCTCAATGTTTTTCTCTCTGGTAAATTATCTCTATTATTTTTTGCCGTTGTTGACCAGCAATTAAAATGAACATACACACACAGCAACAGAAACCAGCAGAAAAAAATAGAAAAGAAGATAGCAAGGCAGACTGTATTCTGGTGGTGGTCACTAGGTCTGATCCATTACGAGGTATTATTCCATTGTTGGTTGGCACAGCAATTTTAATGATATCACAACACAATGTTAGCCTAAACTGACTCACTGGCTTGTTGGCTGGTTGGCTTGATTGGTTGCTTGGCTCTGAATTAGAAATCTTTTTGGCTTGGTTAGGAAATTCACGAAAAGAATAATTCTTGTGTGTGTGTGTGTGGAAATGGAACCAGATGAAACAAAACAAAACGAAATAAATGAATGAATGGCAAAAAACCTATTATTGCGATAGTATTGTATTTTGGATCAATATTATGGACCATACATGCCAGCCAGCCAAGCCAAACTAAAGGCAAGCTATTGGAAACCTGTGATTCGAATAATAATTTACTGAAATGATGAGTGAGTGAAAGAGAATTGTTTTATTATTATTAGTTCCAGTTTTGTGTGTGTGTGTTGCTAATTCAAGCCAACATTGTCCAAGGTCTCATATTCTTCTTCTTTTTTTCCTTCTTCCTCTTTTCAGGTTTATAGGCAAGCAATGTCGTATATATATCGACAGAAAATATATTATAATAATAATCATCATCATAATCAACTTAATTATAGTGCGTGTTCAACGTAACCGTTACGGGCATATAATATGTGTGTGTGTGTGCTTGCGGTGGCTATTGCTCATATTGCTCACTGGCTGACTGTTTGCAATGTCCGTAACCACAATCGAATAATTAAACACGTTTGTTAGTTATGGACAATTGTTGTTGGTGTCCTGGTTCTGGTCTGTTGGATGTCACATTTATATATATTCCACCGGCTTTAGTCTCTTGTTTTTTTGGTGGATAGCATTACTGGATATCATTAGGCGTGGCTTGCAACCATATTCTACCATATTCTTCCTCTTGTTTTTCTGATTCAGAATTGCGTCAATCCGACCACTGTCCGAATCAGACAGAGAGAAACCTAGGCAAAAAACTAGAAAATCTATCGAGTGTGGTGGAATAGTATGGAAATAATAGAGGGAATGTCACCATCTCATAATAATAATCATTATTATTATCATCGTGTATGGTTCCCTAATTAAAATTTTCGTTCTCTCTCTGGATTCTATTTTTTATTATTATTCTTTTTCCTTTTTTTGGTCATCATTGGCATTCTTTTTGTTGTTGTTGATTTTTTTGGTTGTATAGTTCGCGGCAGATACAGCAACAACTACAATAATAAAACAACGATAAAACAAATTGTTGGCTGGTTGACTGTATGGTTTGTTTGGTCTCTCTCTATCTCTTGACCGGACGGTGCAAACCATAATTCATAGCATGTTTGTGTTTTGTATTAGCATTGTCTCCAGTTGGATTTTTATGTATTTTTTGATTAATAATACAGCAAAACAACTCTAATTCGTATTATTCTTGTTTTGTTAGGATGCCCTATAGACCCACTATGGATCCCCCTATAGACCCACTATGGATCCCCCTATAGACCCCTTAAAAACAAGCTTTATTATCCAAGCTATCATTAAAGTGAAGACTTGCAAGTTTAGAACGATGACGAAGAATGATTATGATGATTATTTTTCAACTAGAAAATTATCCATATTTTTTTCTTGGTGTTTATAAACTGTGTCATCACCATCGTTACGTAACGTCACTTTAGGTGACAAAACAACAACAACAACCCGTCACCAACAGCCAGTTTGTTTTTTTGTTGTTGTTGAAGAGCGAATTTATTTCTCTCTCTTATTATCCTAATTAAATCAAAAAATGATGTGTCGAGTATATATTTTTCTTCTAAACAAAAAAAGTGGGCGTGTATAGAATTCCAGAATGCCAGAAACAGACCAACCAAACATCCAAGCAACTGATTAGCAATTTTCCAAATCACATACAAAACAGCAGTGTTGTTGGTGATGATTTTTTTGGAAATGTTTCTCAAGAGTCCAATCGAAAATGCAAGAAACCAAAATGGTGAGAATTGGTCGGTGTGGAGAGATAGCACACATTTTTTGGACACATATAAAGATTAAACCAAACAACAACAACGAATAAGCGAACCACATCCAAGAATAAGAATCAAAATCCAAAATAGAATAGAAAAAAAAGAAGAAAAGAATAATTCACAGACAGACGAATAATCATAATCATAAGAATTATAAGAATCTCGATTCTTTTTTCCTTCAAGAAGCAAAAAAAGAAGAAGAACAGAATGGCAGCTACAACAATAATAGCAGCATCTTTCTCTCTCTCTCTCATCATACAAAATATGAATAATTTATATTTATATAAATATAATAATAAAAAGAAGAAGAATCTGCATTCAATTCTTTCATTTCCATTCTTCTTCTTCTTTTTCTTCTTCTGCATCCATGCATTCGCACAAACAGAAGAATATATTTCTCAAGGCAGACTGTGAAAAGAGAGAAATAACATGCGATTCATGTTGGTGATGGTGAGGATGGTGGTGGTGAGGATGACGGACAATTCTTTTTATGGCATACTTCGCTTTTCTATTGTTGTTGTCTTCGTCTTTCATTCCTATTTGTGTGTGTCTCCGTTTTCAAGTTTTTTTTAAATAAAAATAATATTCTTCAATTCGCACAAATCCATGCAAAAAAAGAAGAATCCATGCAGACAAACAAACAAATAAACAAGAGAGAGAGAGAGAGAGAGAGAGAGAGCGAGGGATAGAAATCTTCACCATAACAAAAAAATCAGAATCAAGAAAAAAAATCCGAAATGTGAATGAACAACAAGTCACACAATATGAAAGCTAATCCGGTGAATGTTGGTTTTTATTTGCTAAGAATGGGGATTGCAAAAAAACAAAAATAAATAAATAAATAAATGAGTGAATGAGTGAAGAATATTCTGCAACATAATATTTATTTAGCTAACCTGAAATAAACAGGCCAATATCTAATAATAAATATTAAGCTTTTAGTAAACAACAAGCAACATTCTTCTTGATGTTAATTTATAATTAAACATTTAATATCTAAATGAATATATTTGTTTCATTAATTTAAATATAATAAATCAATTAGCTAATCAATCATTTAAATTCATTGAAATCTATATATTTTGTTATTATAATATGATGATATATAGCGACGAGTCAAATACACAAACAACAACAACATTAACAACAACTAATATTACAAGCTATTACAAACAAATAACAAACTGATTTATGTTAATGTCTATTTTTAAATATTTTTCCTTCTTCTTCATTTTCTTGTATTTTTGTTTTCTTTTTTTTCTGGTTCTCTTGACGATGATGAAATGTGAGCAAGCAAATTTAAACGAACCAAAAGAGCAAACGAAACATGGTTCTCTCTCTCGCTGTGTGTGTGCCTTCTCTTGATGATATATGATCAACAGTAAAAACATAATTCATATTGTAATAATAATTTTTTAGTAAATTTGTGTCGTTGAACATATTTCATCAAAAAAAACCTAACAACAAGTATAAAAACATGAGTTTTGTTGTTTAAACAATTATAAAAAAACGTAAAATTGTTATTAATTGCAAAACAACCAAAATAAAAAAAAATTGTATAGGAGGAACAGCTTCCCAGCAACAATTTTTGATATTTTTTTAATCTGTTTTTTTTGAATGTTTCGCTCTGCATAACGAATTATAATGAAATTAAATCGTTGTAGGTGTGGCTTTCAGTTAGCGAGAGATAGTAGGAAGAAGATTGGGAAGTGGCGTTAAAAAATATATTTAACAACGAGAACCAAACCGAAATAAAAAACGAATATGAAATGATTTTGCCTCCGTTTTGTCACTTGAATACCCTGCAACTTGTATAATGCCACTCCTACAACGCCAACCACAACCATCTGCTCTTTATTTTCAATACCCCTACCACTATTAGGTACTTGAAACCCCGAATTATATGATCCATAAACTTTGCCACAGGTGTGTTCTATGATTTGGTGAAAGTTTTATGAAAATTGGTGAAGGCGTTTTTGAGTTAGGAGACAACAAACAAAAACAAAACTTAATTTTATTTATATAGAAGAATAGATAGATGAGAGAGCATATTGTGTGTTGTTTTCTTTGTCATCAAAGAGTTATTTTTTTTGCATTATTTCAATTGAATCCAAAAAGGATTTATGTGCTCCGGTTCCGTTTCGTTTCTTAGTTGTGCGTCAATGCATGTGCAATAGTTTTCTAAGGAAAATTCTTGAACATCAAACACAAACTACAATTCTTGTTGTTGTTAAAAGAAAAAAATAATGAAAATAACAAGTGGAGTTAATCAATGGAGGATTATAGTTTATTATTATTATTGTTGTTATGTTGGTAGCAAACTAGAAGAAACGGAATCCATGCAAGCAATCCATCCGCATCGGAATACACGCTAAAAACAACTATAAAACAAGAGAAAAAGAGAAACTAACAGGAGAAAATTAATGGCTAATTATAAAACCGTAAACAACGACAGCAATAATAATAATAAGACAAGACTTGTGAACGAGACTTCTTAGCCTCAATTCTATTTTGTATTTTTTTGAACATTGGAGATTTAGTTTCTCGTCAAGAATCAGACAAGATAAAACAAGGACTCAACAATAATATTCATTGAATGAATCAATTTCAAAATACAAACAAACAACAACAACAAGAAAAAAATTTGCTTATTTAGTATTATTGTTTCACTGTAAATGTAATCTTAATAAAAATTTCATAAGCCGTGAAAATGTAGAATATTCTATTCTGCCATTTTTGCATATGAATTCTAATATACTTTTTCTAAATCTAAATATTTGGGCCAAACAGAATTACATTATTCTTGTTTTTTTTAAAAAAAAGCCTTGTATCAAATATAATATTGATTCACAATTCAAACATTTTATTCTTCCTGCAGGACAAAAAAATTTGGTTGGTATGCTAAAGTGGTTTATAGTGCGTTTTTTTTTGGTGGGCGGTGGTGATTCCACATTCACAATGAGAGTATATTTAATAAAATAAAATACAACCTAAAAAATAAAACTATTATGTAATGGTAGAAATGGTAACATTTTGGTACACACGAATCATCATAATCGTTATTTGTATTGAGCAACCAGCACAACAACAATTATCATCATTATGGTTTATACAAATATTTTCTATCCACCAAATGATGATGATTATGGCGTGGTTCTGTTCTTCTTGTTGTAGTGATCATCAGGACACCCAGAAAAAACCACGCCACCACCACGACCAACAACAACAACCAGAAAAAAGGAGAAGAAAATGATGATTTTAATTTACCGGATTCTATTTCTTCTTCTTCTTTTAGTAAAGGAAAACTATGCTACAACCACCACCAACAACAACACGACAACAATAATAATAATGATGATGATGATGATTTGCTTTGAACTGATTTGAAATGAAAATGTGACAGGAAATGAGTTTGAAACAACGTATACACACACACACAACCGACAACGATGACGACTATGTGGTGGAACGGGAACTTTTTTTATATTCCAGGAATCACATTTATATAGAGAAAAAAATAATACATTATAATAGACAGAGACAATTCATGGCTCTGGCCATTGCTTGCTTTTGTTGCTTGCTTGCTTGTTGTGTTGTTGTTGTTGAAATGCAGTCAAATCAGCAGCAGCTTCCAGCCTATGAAACAAACACGCTAATGATGATGATGATTTAGGTTCTGGTGATGATGATGAAGAAACTAGAAACTTGGTTGCTAGGACCATGGTCTCATCATCATCAGCAACAACAGCTTCCTCCTCCTCCTTTGCCTTCATCATCTCTTCCACCCATTTTTGTATGTTATCATCCCCATTTCTTTTCCCCATTCACATCACTCCTCCCCTTTTTGTTGGTTGGTTCTTCTTTATTATATTTTTTTCATTCGTTGCTTTACTTCTTCTTCTTCTTTTCAATCCTTGTAATTAACCAGCGAAGCAAACGAAACCAATGTAAAATCTATGTGTGAGTGTCTTTACATAGGCATGTGCATATATAATAATAATACATAATTTATATCTTGCTTGTTGTTCCACCCAAAATATCCAAATATATATGAAAGATATATATATTTTCTCTGCCAGAGATGATAATTAAAAACAAGAGAAAGAAAGAGTTAATGATGATCAGGAAAAAAAATTATGTTCCATCATCATCACCATCATTGTCATATACCAAAAATATAATACAGCAACAACAACAATAACCGGTATATCAAACACACACACACATAAAAGAGATATGATATGGCCACATACGCCACACCTACCATATGAACACACCTCATAGCTTTACTACATTTACAGACGAAACGTGTTTGTGCATTGAAAGTGTTTTATTATTATAATTATTATCATTGTGGTTGGTGGATGATTCGCTGCCAGACTGATTCCAGGCTTGTCGTAGCCGAAATGCTGGTATTGTACTTGATCTCATGAAATGTGATCAATGATCATCATAGCAAGTCTGACTTTAGTGCTAGTAGTCATCGAATGCTTTCAACTGCTTCATTTTAGGTATTCTATGCCAGTGGCATCTGTATGGGGAGCACCGGTGTCCATAATCATAATAATGATTCAGGCCACTATTATTATTGCTTGAGGTTTTCTTTCTTTGGCTTGGTTATTATTAATTTAATATTAATAATAATAATGATGATGATGATGATGATTTGGGTAGAATCAATTTGATCATCGTCGGCGTCATCAAGATGGCACATGAACGATATTTAATTGAAACGACCGAGCGACTTGATGGCTGACTGACCAACCAAAAAAACTCATATATTGTGTATGTGGAATTTCTTTTCTCTTTGCAATGGAAATTAGACCATATAGCAAGAAATATAGATAAATAAATAGCATATTCTGATGGGCAACGTTGTTGTAGTAGTTGTTGCTACCGTATTTATTCCCAATTCGCATTCTCATTCAAAATTATTATTATGAATAAACAAGACAATAACAACAAAAATAATGCATCGAATAATAAAAACAAGAAAAGAACCATTTTCTGGTCTGTCAGAGTTAATCATATTTAGGTCCATATTTTGGAGGTCTATCAGTATAGAACACACTAAAATATAGTCAAATTTGTCTGTCTGAGTGAATGAATAAAGCTGGCTGGTTATATGCAGATTTTTCATCTTGTTTCCTCTTGTTGTTATTGTTTTGTTTTGGTTGTTGTTGTTGTTGTTTGATTATCGGTAGTAGACGAGGATAAATTTTTATCATTATTATGATCATTACTATTAACCCTTTTATAATAATGACGTCGTATACGGTTTGGACCATAGAAACTTGAAACAGCTTTTGATTCTGGTCCTGTTCGTTGTTGACTAACTTGGGCCATATTCTCACCAAGTGAAGAACAAAAAAATAATGTGATCTTGTTGGGCATAACATATACAAAGCAAGCAATAGCAATATCGAGCCATCATCATCATATCATCATTATTCATGTAACGTATACATTTTACTTTGTTCATGAACCAAAAAGAGAGAGAGTGAGTATCAGAACTTCAGCATAAGTCTTTTTTGTTGTTCTATTTTGCTTTCAAACAATTGGCCAAAATCAACACACACACAAAAGCAGAATGAGAGAGAATGATGATCCAGCGTGAGACATGATCAACTCTACAAAACACAAGAACAACACCAAGAAGAAAAAAAGAAGAAGAATATCCAAAAGGCAACCATAATAATAAAATAGTATATGCCATTCTAATATATGCCATTCTGCTTGCTTGCTTTACAAAAAAATATAAAATAAAAAAATAAAAGAAAAAGGAAATTCAGTGTATATTCTTTATTGTATATGGTGTATTGTATTTGGTTCTATGCACAACTCTATACAACTCTGAGAGAATTTGCAAACTAAATTATATTTGGCCTTCGTGTGTGTGTGTTATTATTGTTGGTGGTAGATTGCTAGATTGGTTGTATTGGTTATATGTTTTGTTTTTTCTATCAATATCTGTGATCTATTCAATATCATTTCTAATTCTAATATTATCTATTGTGTGTGTGTGGCTGAATTCCTGAAAGCTATTTTGTTTTTTTTTTATTTCAAGTTGCATAGAATTGTCATAGTAGTAGTGGTAGTAATAGTATTCGGTCGTCATCGTTAGAACTAGATAGATAATTATGTATTGAAAGCTTGTCAGCAGAAAAAACAACAAAAGTCCCAGCCAAGCCAATTTTCCCTTTTTCCATATTTTTTTTGGTTGTTGTCTTTTTTTAGTTTGCAAACAATAATATAATAACAGTGAGAGAGAGAGAGAGAATTGTGTGCGTGTGTTAAAAATCAAATCTGCTCTCCCCTTCCCTCTCCCTCAGTGTGTGTGTGTGTTCATTCACGCATTCTTGTCAGTCGGTCTGTGATTCTGTGTTTCCACCCAACTATCCATCCAGCCAACTTTCAGCCAGTTTTTTTTTCATATTTTTTCCTTGAATGATTTTTTCTCTTCATTCTTATTCTTCTTTGCAGTTTTTTTAAAAAAATAATTTTTTTCATTTCAGTGGAAAAAATTAAAATATTTAAATGAGTTTTTGCCATTTTCTCTTTCTCTCTGGCTCTGTGAATGAGAATGAACAAATCAGTTCATCAACAACAACGAGAGAATGTTGCAGAAGGAATACAATTCCTACTCAATTCTGTTTTATTTGGATTCTATTTTATTTTATATATTTTTGCGATTTATTCAATTGTGTAAATTCTTCCTTCATTTTTTTCTCACTATTGCACAAACGAACTGAACACACACACACAGACAGACAGACACAAATGAATTTTGTTTATAAAAAAAATGATGAGCTGTTTTGGTTGTTGGATGCAGCAACAACAACAACAACATCAGCGACAGCATATGGACCGCTTGATGATTCGTCTTTTCTTATTATTATTATTATTCCGAAGGATTCTGGCTGGAAATCATTATTATTATTGTTATTATGGTGGTTTGCTAGAACAGTTAGGGTGTGTCATCAACAACATTTCATCTAATCTAGTATCCTCGACATACATACAAAATAGGAGAAAAAACAACCGAACAAAGTTCCAAATTGGGAAAATAGCTATTTTGCGGTTGCAAACAGAATCCAGGAATCCAATTTATAGTTGTTTTGTTGTTGTTGTTGTGTGTTATATGTCTGTCTGTTATTTTGTTTAGTCGGTCGGTCAGTCATTTCTTCTATTGGCCATCTTTTTATAATAATATTATTGAAAAAAAACAACTTCTATAGTTTATCATCATCATCATTGGCTATGATTATGATTATGTGATGATGATGATTATTATTATTATATGATGGGATTTGGCCAAATGACTGCATTAGATCAACAGACCATTGCATTGACCGTTGCTGGTAGATGACACAAACTACCAAAAAAAAGAAGAAAAACATTTAGCTTGTGGCTATATTGGAACACATAGTGATGCTGCTGCTTTAGTGTTTTATTTATCATCTTGTTGCTTGCTTGCTTGTTGGTGATCATAATTTTCTTCTTTTTTTTTTTTGGTGTCCAATATTTTTTCTTCTGACCAAAAAAACGAATGACCACACGACTAAGACGATCATGAAGCTCATGTGTGTGGATCTTTTTTCTATCTCATAAATATAGAATCAATCAATAATAATAATAAATATTATATAACGGTTTCTCTCTTTTTCGCTTAGATAGAAATAGTCGAAGAAAAAATTCCAATTCAATAATATTATTCAGATACAATTTATTATTAAAAAAATGATGATGCTGCTGTTTGGACGTTCTTAATACTTCTCTTCTTCTTTTTTTGTTGTTCGCATTCTCATTTCCCTTGCATGGCATTTTGCAGTTTGATGTCTTGTTGCTGTATGTATTTTTATATTTTATAAATTGATTTTTTTTCCACAAAAAAGTGTAAATTAACGGCAAACGGAAAACAGCTCGACGACATCATCGACATCATCATGCTGCAGCATCTAAAAGAAGTGAACAACAGAAGAAAAAAACTTGAATTACAAGTTGAGATACCACAGAAATGCTAGTGAGTGAGAAAGAGAAAGAGAAAATATGTACAGAAGCTGTTGTTGGTTCATGATGATGATGCTAGATGCATGAGGCACATCATTTCAGGACCAGAAGGCAAGCATGGTCTATACCAGCATCACCATCGAAACAACCGAACCAACCAAACCGAACAGAAAGCTGCTGTTCTCTTGTCTGTTCCTGCTGCTTCTGGTGTGGTAAATGTGATAAGTGGCCGTTTCATCATCATTCAACAAATTCATATTTATTCATCATCATCTTTCCTATATTATTAAATAAATAAATGTTTGAAAGATTAAATAGAAGAGTAGAGAAAGAGAGAGAGAAACCGTTAATATTAAATAAACATTATTTGGATTACCATTATGATTATGATGATTAGACCAAGAAAAATAAGAAGAATGATTATTATTAATTCAATTATGCGCGCTCTCATTGATCTAATAGAAATGATGCCGATGATAATGATGGTGATGATGTGTGAGTGTGTGTGTGTATGTTCAATGTGATAAGATTTTTTCCCCTTGTCTAAATATTACATCACCAACAACATGGTTGGTCGGTTTGGTTTAGTTTGGCCTGGGTTAATCAAGCCAAATACCAAGCCAAACCACATACTACAAACACCATATAACGAGCGTGGCAATGGATGCTTGCTTGTTTTTTTCTCGTTGTCAGTTTGGTTAGTTTGGTTTTAAATGGCAACCAAAATATATGCTCTAACAAGCTCATCGACAGCCGCATCATCATCGGATCAGTGACCAAAAATGTTTATTTTTTTGATATATGAGAAGATGCTGTTTCTAATCAAGGTTTCTTAAAAAGACATGTCCAGCTACACTTGATTATTATGCAAAAAAAAGATCGCGCCTTAAATTTTTTTTAACTTCACCCTTTTGGTTGGATGAATATTTTGGAATGAATGAGTTGAATCAAAAAAAGTTTCTTCTATATGAATATTTTGAAATATTGTATAAATAAACTTAAATAAATAAATATTGAATCACTCACTCATTCACTTCATTCACTCACTGACTGATTCATCTGACTGTTGTGGATTTTGTTTGGTGGTTTTTTGTTTTTTGAATATATTTATTTAATATTTATCTATAAGGAATGGAAATGTATCCGTTAAGTCTGTATGTTTGTATGATAAATTCTTATACATTTGTGACATAATGATAGATCTAGAACAGGCTGCCGTCGTAGTTGTAG
>JAOWBP010051607.1:0-15077 GCA_028571105.1 Tragopan temminckii | reverse complement strand
CATTTAATTGCAAATTACAGGGTGAGATTTTGATACTACTGTAAAGCTTAAATGAAAACTCTGCTTTGATGGTTTCATCCTCACGATTAACACTCCTCCTTAAGATACACAAAATGAGAAAAACTATTTACAATACTAGACTGAGTTATAACAACCTTTCAGAACATTCCCGGCTGCATTTACAGTAGTTGAAGAGTGAACCAGAACAGTAAGCAGAATGTGAGCCTAAGAACAGAAGGCTGCTTATATAAGGAAGAATGATAAAATATTATTCTTGTAAATGACTAGATGACTTCCTCTACATGCACCTTGTTCCAGTTTTATATCAGCGTTAACTCCTCTCTAATCCACTGTATCTGCATAATGCTGAAGTAATAAATCAGTAGTATGGAAAGCACCTAGCACCTCCAGAAATTTTGTAATTCCTACACTCAGTGGCTACAAACAAAAAAAAATAAAAACAACAACTAGTATGGCCTTTTCTAAAATAGGCATCATACTTCCCAAAGTAAATACAAAAGACAAATTGAAAGAATCTGTTTAAGTACAAATTATCTTAACAAAAATGTATTTATGTTTAATAAAAATGAAAGTAGATCCTGAAAAAAAAAAGTTAAACAATACCTACCAATTGTGTACATCAAGACAACAATCCCATCATAATCCAAACAAATTATAATAATATGTGATATTTAAGAGCTCTTGGAACCCTGTTAATAACAAGTCTCCCATCATAACTTAAAGAGGCAAATAGCCAGGGGTCTGCTGAGGACCATTCAACTGCATATACACTATCTTCATGTTCTTCATAGGTAGCTATTACACTGTCCTGAAGGGGCTCTTTAATCCTAAAATTAAAAAAGAAAAAGAAAAAAGAAGTAAGCATCCATCAACACTCTTGATTTACAATGCAATGTTAAGTGTCACTAACATCTGGAGCACAAGTTCCTATTTAACAGTGCAATAGTGTGAGTTCAAGGAAGGGATACACCTTCTACACCTAATATCTGCACATACATTTCAGATAACACAGCCATGTGAAGTATAAAGAACTCATTTGCAGGGATAAAACACATGCCATTCTCAACTTCAGAGCAGGTCTCAGTACCCACTTGAAGCATTTCAATCTCTTCCACCCTTCCTGTCACACTTCGGGCATTAAAAGACAAGTGTTATTTTTTCCCTTAATCAACAGCTTTTCTCTCATCACAGTCCACCTTCTTTGTTGCCAACTGAATTATCCAAAGCATATCATCTATTACATGAGAGCAGGTAGATAAGGAGTTTTGGTCCTTGACACTGCACACTCTCCTATGGTGCAATCCTGGACCCACTCAGAGTAACAGAAAGAATACAGAGGCACCCCTACAAATGTGATCTTTTTTTTTTCCTTCCCATTCCTAGAGTTATAACACCAGATGCACTAAAAATGCAAATTCTCACTTATTACCACATACTTCACCTCTCACTACCCAGGTTCCTAGTCATCTACATCACCACGAGAGAAAGACATACTCTCTTTTGCAGTGAAAATACTTGAAAACTGATTCAGGCTAGTCTTTAAATTTCAAGCCAATCAAGAGTGAATGGCTGTGCCCCGCTAGTTGAGAGCAGTCCTTCTCTTCCCCAGACACAGAGCCACTCTCTTCTTTAAGGGCATCACAGCACATTGTTTTGTAGCTGCAGGGCAGGTGAGTTTGCAGGAAGACCTTACAGCTCCCTTCCTCCATAGAGAATCACTCCTGCCTGGCAGCCATCAGCATCCACCTACCTCCCTGAAAGACTTGTATTACAACCACAGTCCTCCCAACAGAAAGCAAAGGCAGAGGGCCTTGCAAACAGCAGTAATTTAAACAGATACTGCTGCTGCAGAAATGAAGTGCTGATCACTCTCTGCCCTTTATCACTTCCCTCTGAAAATACGCATCCTCACAATCACAAAGCACACACAGCACTATGTTTGAATTGCTTGCAGGATATCACTGGTCCACCTAGCCAGCTGTGAATCTAACATCGCAATTAAAATTCAATTGAATTTAATGAACAAACCAAATGCAGTCTGATACTACAGAATAGCTTCAGATATTTAGTTCCAAGGTCTATTATCATTTACTTATGCTATGTTTAAGGTCAACTAACAAAAAGGGTGCTGGCACAAACAACATACAGCCTCTGGCTAATTAAAAAGAGCAGGACTGTTCTGCAATTCTCCTGAATGCATACTTTACTACAAACCATCTAACAGCAGAGAGCTAATAAACACACATATGCAGACACTTCATCTCCCACAATGCGTTTTTCTAACTTCCTGTTAACTGACATGCCTGGTTAACTGAAAGTTGGTCATGTCCCTAGACAGCAATGTGCCTCATGCAGTGCTCACCCACTTATCCAGAACTCCATTATTCTGAAGGTTTCAAATGTCTCTCTGGAAAAGCAGGGGAGTAATGCATGGTGAATACTGCCGTCAAGGGACACGACCGACTTTCAGTTAACCAGGAGTCTCAGTCAACCAAAGGTTGGATAAACAAAGGACAAATATGCCTCTATCTTGCACTAATTTTTGTATGTTCCCAAGTCGTTTACAGCGTTTCATTTAAACAATACAGTTTACCTAATTTAATTCACAGAATTCATAGTGGAATGAGTGTTTAAGAAAGAAACACACAGATTGGTATTGCCATTTATAACTACAAAGATTAACTGATCTTTATTACTGAGAAAATCCTTATGAAAGTGACCAGTTGATGTGAAGAAGATACTACTGAAGATAATCAAATGGAAGAAATAATCTTAATAACACATATCTCAGGAACAATGCAGAAGATCTGACAGAACTTGTCCGGAGGCATTCTTTAAAAACACTATGAGAGAAAACAGACACGTCATTCAATTTCATAATGGGCAATACACCCAAAAGATTTCTGCAAAGGGGAATAAAGAACAGAATTTAGTCTGTGCCTCTGAAAGATTGCCCAAAATAATTAAAAAAAAAAAAAATCAGGAAGAGGTAGTTTTTCTTTTTCTCATCTCTTCAAGATGGATCACATTATCCCATGCTGAGTCTTTCAAGAAAAAAAACTCAGATTCATTTGCATTTCGGCAATGTGAGCACTTTTCTGGTAATCCAAGACTAGGCTGAGGATACAGGTTTTGATTCTACATGAATCTAGGATACTTAAAAGTTATTCTGTTTCCAAGTCCCAGGGCTAAAACTATTTACTCTTGATAAATTTTTGTACAGCTTTTGCATATTTTTAAATCTGTTAAAGAATGAACTCAGACTTCTAATCCCTCAGATATTAAACAATTTGGTTAATGCAAGAAGGTATGCACTTAACAGCTATGACACTGACATTTATTTAACCAAGGCAACAAATACTTTAAAAGAAGAACAAAAGCATATGTATAAAAAGATTATATAGAAAAAGATGCTGGTGACAGCAAATACTAGTGGAACACACAAAAAATAGCTTAGATTATTGTTGCACACCATTTTCCTACACAGATAATTTAATTATGTGGGTTTAGTTTGGCTTTTTTTTTTTTTTTTAAACCAGCTGCTAAAATTTTATTCATGGAATCACTGAATTGTTTGAGTTGGAAGATACCCATAAGAATTACCAAGTCCAACTCCTCTGCAATAAACAGGGAGACCTATAGCTAGATCAGGTTGCTTGGAGCCCTGTCAAGCCTGACCTTGAATGTCTCCAAGAATGAGGCATCCAACACCAGGGCAACCTGTTCCAATGTTTATCATAAAAAACTTCCTTATAGCTACCTAATCTAGATCTCCCCTCTTTCAGCTTGAAACCATTTCCCTTTGTCCTGTCAAAACACATCCTGCTAAAGAGTCCGTCTCCTCATTTCTCATAGCTCCCTTTAGATACTGAAAGGCTGCTCAGGTCTCTCCAGAGCCTTCTCTTCCTCCAGGCTGAACATCCCCAGCTCTCAGCCTGTCCTCTCAGGAGAAATACTGCACCCCTTGGATCACTCCTGTGGCCCTTCTCTGGACATGCTCCAACAGGTCTGTGTCTCTCCTGCACTGAGGACTCCATATGTGGATGCAGCACTCCAGGTGAAGCCTCACCAACACAGAGCAGAGAGACAAGATCACCTCCCTCACTCCTGCCTTGCTGGCTACGCTTCTCGTGACACAGTCCAGGATACAGCTGGATTTTTGAGCTGCAAAGGCACATTGCAGGCTCACATCCTGCTTGCCATCCACCAGATTTCCAGGTCCTTTTTGGCTCAGCTGTGCTCAATGCTTTCATCCCCAGCTTGTATTGATAATGGGAGCCTCCAAGACCCAGGTGCAAGACCTTGCGCTTGGATTTGTTAAACCTCATGAAGTTCTCCTGGGCCCACAGCTGGGGCCCCTTTAACATTCAGCACTTTCAGAGACTAACATGATAGATCTAATGAATGTATGAATGTATTTTTTAATACTCTATACATAACAATAATTAAAAATATTATTATTTCACATAGTTTTATTTGAGAAACCATTCCATAAATAACAGCTCTCAATGGAGTAGAGGTACAGATTGTTCTGACTACTGATTCCTAGCTAGAGAAGTCCGACAAACTTTATTTGATGAACACCCTTACTGATCACTTGGTAAGCCTGGCAGGCTTAACTATTTTCTTCCTCACTCTAAAATCTTCCTGGCCCTTGAAAAGCACCACGAGTTTCAAGTTTTCTTGTACTATTTCAAAGATTTAAGTACCTTTTTCTCTTCTTGTATTTGTTCTTGCTTGCATCAACTGACAAGGCATCAAGCTCTTATGTCATCAAGCACTTAAATTAAGCAATGTGTAATCTATACCTACATCCTGCATAAATTTATGACCTGTGCCAGGCAATGCTGAAACCAGACTGATTTCTTTGTAGCCTTATTCACATAGCACCACCCCTACCATCATCATCTACAAAAGGAGAAGAGTTTTCATTTTACTATATAACACAGAGGTTAATTGCACTACTGACTTGAGAGAGAAGCCTGTTAAGCCTTGGATAATTGTTTTCATGTAGAGAGCTGTTATTTCCAATTACTGCTCATGCTAACAACCACTTACGTTTGCAGAGCTAGAGTTTCTGTTTTGTCATCATAATGTTTAATAAAGTGTTTTTCAGAGTCACCAAAAACCATTAGTTCCTTATCACAGTCAATGTTAAATCCTCCTTAATATAAAAGTTACTTGAAACAGATGTGATTCAACAGAGCAGCAAACTGTAGAGTGTCCAAAATGCATCCAGAAGAGTAAATGCATTGGACTCTGAAACAAGCTCAGTGGATGCCCTTTCCCTTTAACTGCAGGACAGAACTTTACAACTGTAAGAGTTTGCTTCAGATAAGCTCAGATGGCACACTATTTCCTTTTTTGCTCTGTTCAGTAATACAGAATTCAGAGATTTTTCTACTAAAACACAATTTCTATGTATATCAGCTAGCCAATCATTTTAAATATTGTTTTCTTACACGAAAAACAGCCTTCTGAACTGCTTCTACACAAAATTTTCATCTTTAAAAGAAGGAAATGCTTTTTTTTTTTTTTAATATGAGATTTCATATTTGTCCTACAACACAAAATGAATTTATCAGCAGATATACTCTAGTTAAAGAAAGAAATAGCAGGGAAAAACTATACCTGGAAATTGCACTGCACCGGATTTGGCCCAGCTTCTTTACACATCCTACCAAGTGAAGTGTCTAACAGCCAGTATTCCCCAGTACCTATTAGAGTACCTATTTTTGACAGAATGCTGAAGGTTTTCCTTATTCAGCACAAAGACACAACACAGTTGGCATACTCCTCCTAGATGCATTTCACAAAGGCAATGTATGCACTGCATGTTTTGGAACAATCAAAAGCACAGCCAGTGAGAAGAGAAATTCATGAATATGGCTAACGGTAAAAGAAAACTCTAGAGGGAAAAAATCAGAAGACTCCAAAGATGATTCAGAAAGCAGAAACAGTCCCTTAAGCTGCTAACATTCTAGGACTAAAAGCATACCCAGGGGAAATATCATGTTTTCCTGTTTTTATAACATTTCCTCTTGGCTGCTACGATGCAGGCTAGGGAGACCTTTGATATGATGCAGGAAGGCCGTTCTTCCATTTGTATGATTGATGAGAGTAACAACAGTAGCAGTGAAAAAAGCAATAAAGGGACAGCAAACTAGCCTCTCTGATCTGTATCAGCAGTTGAGATTAAATGAAGGTCACTTAGTCGTGACAAGAGAAAAAATCCTCATGTAAAGTCTAGTTACACTGTTTGTGAAAGTGTGTTCTGGTCTCCAAGATGAGACACAAAATGGACATGCAAATTCTCAAGGTGTTGGTATTTATGTGGACAAGTACACAGAAGAGAAACTTCAAAGAGAAAGATAGCAACTTTTGTGTGCTGTCTATTCATTACTGAATAAACATTTTCTTAAAAAGCAGGTATTTACTGCAGAAAAGCTATCAAGAATAAGTGAGTAGACTTGTAATTCTAGGCCACTGCACAATGCAAGGTTAAACTAACATGTTACTTGCTTTTGTCTTCAGAACAGAAATACATTAAAACAAAGTTTACCCAAAATATTTTAATATATTAAAAAATAACTTGAGTCTTAAGAATCTCAGACATCTCAGTTGTTTAGAATATTATTATGAGTCAGTAGTTTTAAATGCACAGACTTTTGCTAGGTAAAGAAAAAACCTTTAAGACTGAACTGGTATATACTTTTCATTTTTATATTTAACCCAAGGAGTTAAATATTTTCTTACACAAATCATTACAAGTTATTTCAGTCATAAATAGAAAAAATATAGGTAGCTTATGAGGAAACAGCTTTCTTCTTCTTTGTCTTGAAAGAAGGTTGAAATATCAAGTATAGATTAGGTTGCTTAGTCTGAAGGTGACTGTCTGGAGATACCAGCATTACAGATACTTCAAGATACAGTTAAAAAGTGAATTTGTTTTTCAAGATTTCTGTGCTACTTAATGAACCACATGTCCTCCTAACAAGGTAAAATGAACCCTATGAGGATACAGCAACTTCCTGAAAATCTAGAAAGTATCCAATCCAAAAGAGGACTGATTCTAAAGACAATTTGTATGTTTAAAATTAATCACTCCTATACATGAGAAAGCTTCCTTATTTAATCAAAAGCAGAATAAAAACAAAAAAGGAGAGTTCCAAAGTGTCAAAACTAGTTGGAGCAAAACTACATCTTATTAAGAAATGGGCCAGAGCAATCTTGAAAGTGCAACTACAGAAATAATCTAAAGATTATTTAAAAGTCTAAGTGAAAAACCTAAAGAACATGAGTGAGTAAAAGAGGGATCTTCTTATCATTTCCTTATTCTTCAACTCATCGCACCACTCTTCATGAAAAAATAAAAAACATTTCATGAGGTAATGCGCCTATATCACTGCAGACAGTTCTACATATTAAAATAATCAACTTAAAACGACTGCTCAATGTATTCATCAAATATATAGATTTTCACAGTTGCAAAGAATAGAAAAATATAGACAAGTCTGTTGCCTTCAAAATGTTTTACATGAGTTTCCATATCATTATCCTAATTTTGCAAAGAAAGAATCTGCTGAAGATCACCATGTAAACTAGTTGCAAAATTTGAAAGCCTTAAGGCATGCTAGCTCTACAGAGCTATGTATGTTCATACAGAAGAGGAAAAAAAATATAATATTTCACAAATGAAAAAACCTTCCCTCCAAAACATGCACAATACACAACACACATGCCACTGCATGCCTTATTCTTTACCAAGATAACTGAAACCAAACTTCTGTTTTGCTTGGAATAGTTCTCTCTCACACTCTCATACTCTCTCTTCCAAAACAAACAAACAAGCAAACAAACAACAAAACACCCTCTTTTAACCCAGATTATTGTGTGTGCATGACTTGATCCAGAGCTCCATTAAAGTGATCTTTTCACTCATCCAGCTGACTTTAGGACTGGTCCTCAGCATCACCACCCCCTTTTCTGCCAGTGCAAATACAGTGATAGCGCTGATTTGATAAAAAGAACAGATTCCACCCATGACTGTGAGTAAAGAAGTATTAATTAGAACTACTTACCTGAAAGGTCTGTATACAAAAATCCTAGTCAGTAAAGAATAGCACGTTAACCATTTTAACAAAAAGACAAACTATAAGCATATGCACAAAACCTAGGAAACTTCATACTTGTCTTCTTGATGTTGTTCCTCTTGGTCACTCAGTTCATCATCATCTACCATATGTCCAAATGGTTCAGAAGAAATTGATACCATATTAGAAAGAATAACTCTGCTATCACTGCTTCCCGTAAGGATCAGCTGATCATGAGAATGATTGTATCTGACATTCCAGACCCTAAGAAGATAAATCAGAAAGAACAAGAGGCCATGTTTGGCAGGTTGAGTGCATCAATGTTGTTTAAAAAGATTTCCATTTTAAAAATAGGATTAAAAATTCATCTTTGATTTGAATGTGCTAAGTACACACAAGTGAAATGTGTTATTCCAAAGACTAGTTTTTTCTGTTCTCATTTGGCTTTTAAGCTTCTATATCATTTGTTTTCTTTGAAATATCTTCAAAATTCAACAACTAAATTTTAAGGAAAAAAATCCCAAAAAACAAAAACACACCATTCAGTGATAACCATTCCCTGAGGGTATATGCAAGGCTATTGTTTAATACATCAAAAAAATATTTAGGTTCTAAAAATATAAAATCAAGCAAAATACAGATTAGAAATTACCCATTAGACAAAAAACTCAGACATTTTCACAGTAAATTTTAAAATAGACTTTAAAAGAAAAAAAGGATTATATTCATCTTCAATTTTGATACTTTATATAATAAATTAATGCTAGATGTTGTGTAGTTCTTGTTTCATTATTTTCCTTCCAATCTTCAAGGAAAAAAAAAACCCACATATAAGTACTCCTCCTGTTAATTCTCATCTTCATTCTCCTTAAAGTAGCTTCAGGGTTCGGATCTATTTGGCAAGAGTTACTCTAACTCATATTTCATAGATACGAACTGTTCATCTACTCTTAAGAGTCTGCAAATTTCAGACAAGATTCTCTCCTGGCTCCAATCACAGGCCAAAGGGTATACAGAATATATATAATACACATAATTTGAGAAAAAACGACTGACTTGCTCTGGCTTACAGGATGCTAAGAGTGTGAAAAAAGTAAGGCTGACATATCTACTACTCCACACTGGAAGGACAGATGGCAGCTGCTGCAACCAAAACAGCTCAGGTGCTTTTCCACATGTCAGGCACAGCAGATCATGCTGAAGTTGGGCAGGCACAGCTGCATCTTGTCTGGACTCCACAAGCCAACCTCTGTGCTGTGCTTCTCAAGAAGTGTACCCAATCTCCCCAGCATCAACAGCTTCTTCCCAATTAGACAATAAGATTGACTAAGCTTCCTATTTACAATCACACAAGTAACATTTATGTGTTAAAACCTTTCCTCTGTGCAGAAAAATGTTATCCACAGTAGCAAAAACACAGCTTCCATTGTTCCTAAACAGTAAAATAATTAGCTGAGTAAGTTATGTAAGCTATCCACCCACAACACAGCATGCAGATAATTTGTTCTACCAGTGGGAATGCTCCTCTAGCGTCTTCACTGGTTCAGTGACATTTCTTGTGTCCCAGAATTTCACTTTGCAGTCATCTCCACAGCTAGCCAGGTAGTACTGTTTGTTGGGATTAAAGTCAAGGTCTCGTACCAGCTGTCCATGTGCATTTTCTATGGAATATATCTGCCTGTAAAACACATTAAAAAAAATTAAATGGCTATAAAAAGCTAACTGCATTCCACTGACAAGAATCTGTTTCCCCGGAAACTTGCATAATGCCCTTAACTCCCACAGACCTCAAGTTTTCAGTGCTAGTGCACAGTCTGGGGAAACCCCAGCTGTTAACTGCAGAGACTTGTGTAGATTTCTCAGCACGCTTTGAGGTTTCCCTTTTTACTTATTTGTACTGAGATCTTCTGGAGCTAAAAATAAATATTAGATCCAGATGATTCTAGCACAGCACTGTAGCAACCATAAGAAATATCTGTTACTAACCCACAATATGTTTATATTACACCTTCTCCATCCCTAAGTTGTTACACTATTTCTGTATTTATTATGTCTAGCTCTTAGAATTACACAATCATCTAGGCTAGAAAAGACCTTCAAGATCATCAAGTCCAACCTTCAACCTGATCCTATCAAGTCCTATCATTAAACCACTTCCCCTAGTGCTACATCCACGTGTCTTTTAAATACCTCCAGTGGTGGGGACTCGGCCACTTCCCTAGGCAGCTCACTCCAATGCTTCATCACTCTTTCTGCAAAGAAATTCTTCCTAATATCCAACATAAACCTCAGCTGCTGTAAGGGATGATTTTCTCAAATCTCATTGCTTATCCCCTGAGAAAAGAGATAACATCCTTTCCACTGCAGCCTCCTCTAAGGTAGTGGCAGAGAGCGATGAGATCTCCCCTCAGCCTCCGCTTCTCCAAGACTAAACCACCTCAACTCCCTAAGTCCTCATAGGTCTTGTTTTCTAGTCCCTTCACCAGCTTTGGTGCTCTTTTCTGCACATGCTTGAGCAACTCAATATCCTTCTTGTGGCGACAAGCCCAAAACTGAACACAGTACTTGAAGTGTAGTCTCATCAGCACTGCATATAAGGGGCAATCCGTTCCCTGATGCAGCTCGACACACGATTTCTGATGCACCCCAGGACGCCATTGGCCTTTTTGGCTACCTGGGTACATCGTTGGCTCACGTTCAGCCAGCTGTCAACCAGTATCCCCAGGTCATTTTCTGCTAGGCAGCTTTCTATCTCTCTTCCATGAGTCTGTACCCACTGCATGGAGTTGCTATGGATCAAATGAACTTGGCATCAGCTCTGTTGAATGTCATGCAACTGGACTTGGCCCATCAATCCAGCCTATCCAGATCCCTCTGCAAAGCTTTCCCACCCTCAAGAAGATCCATAAGAAGAAACTCAAAGTATATCACACACAGTAATCCTCCCAACACCTATTGCTATCACCCAGATAACCAACTTCAAAACTCTGCTCAAATTTTGAGAGATCAATAATATTGCTCAGGTACACCTTTCTACCAACTACTCAGGCATCAGAATTTTACACTTCCTCTTCATTTCCTAAAACATCCTTATATTTTTTTTTCAAATATAAAATACTTTTCCCTTCGTTATTAACATTTTTCATTTTGTTCTTGACTGCACTGCTCATGGCAATGTGTGTGAAGTTTTAAAAATAAATTCCATTCTCTGTCTACCCTGCATTCAGTTGTGCTTACCATGAAAGCCTTTATGTTAACTTAACTGTTTGACCACTTGATCAATCCCTTTCCTTTCCAAATCCAAACATTCTTTTTCACTCCATCATTTCACCTACAGCAATATAGCGAATATTCAATTTCTTACTTATTACTTACTTATTCAATTTCAACTTACACCATACATCAGTAGGATTACACCAGGCCACACAAACATTTTCTCCAACTAGTCATGCTCTCCTCTTATATTCTTACACTTTTTTTTAGAATTTATGGGCTCTGAATTTCCCTGATGTAATTCCCTCTAAAAAATTCGTTCAGCCTAGTTATTATTCCCCTCTGCTTCATGATGTTTTGCCTGGTTAAGTTACCTAACGATCAACTGCTTCCTAGTCTAGTCCAACAGTCTTCTTGCCAACCTTCTGTTTTTTCCTTTCCTTCCTTGTTACATTCAATACTATTTACTCTCTCTTACAGTTATCTTAACTGTACTCTCACAGAAGTAGCTATTCAAGATGCTTTAGCAGCTCCTTTCCCCTCTTTGCTGGTATAGCAGTTTTCTGACCTTGATTTTTTTTGTGTGTTTTATACTGCCATAGTTTATATATCTCTGGCTTTAAACCTGAACTTCTAGCCAAGCTAGTCCTCATCAAATATTCACATAATTCTAGTCATATTACAGCGTGATTGGAGATGAGACAATCTTGCACGTTTTTTCAAGTATATTGCAAATAGCTCTTTGACATAGCCTAGTTCTCTTGAATTTGTTTAAGGGCAGTGAAATATGACCTTCAGTTAAAGCAATTAGAATTCCAGGGTTTGCTTTTGTTAACCAAACTACTTTTTCTTTGCACATCTTGGTAATGTCCGGACTGTCTTTGTTACAAGTCACTCAGAGAAGTCATTTAATACAAGATAGAGATGTTTTTCTCTAACAAGACAGAACATGAAGCAGACTTCACAACATTTAACGCTATCTGATTAGAAATACAGGGTTTAATCTTGGGGTCCTGCATGCTCTACGTTACAAAGAAATGAACAACTTCACCTTTCTCCTTAGACCTTACCTCTTCATAAACGAAAACACACACATATGTATCAAGTTAAACCTTTATATATCTTTTTACAGGATGAAGAACAGAACTTTCAAATACAACAACAAGCATTCAAAAATTTAATCATTATATTTGTATTTTTAACTTTTGTTTATTAAATTAAACAAATCTGTAAGGCAAAAACATACAAAGCTAGCAAATATAGGGATTTATTGCAACACCCCTGAGCTGGCAAGAACCACAGAACTAAATTTGAAGTCATCCCACTTTAAGGAACAAAAGTTATTAGAAGACATCAGTCTTCTCAGTTTAGTGATAAATTACTATGTGCTAAGGGACAAAGTATCTTAAAAAAAACCTTGCAGAGGCTTTAGTTGTCATGACAACAGATGTGCACAACATCACTCCTTTACTTATCAAAATCACAACCAAATAGGAAAGAAAACACCATATCAGGTAGATTCAAAGCATTAATTGATACTGATATGATTTTGATAGATTCTGTAGTTTCATGCGACTGGTGTGCTACAGTCTTCAACACAGTATACTATATTATTGTTAAAATCAGAAAAATGAAGAGTGAAATCACTCTGTGAACTACCTTCAGAGATTAAAGTTAGCTTTACATAGTATGCTATGAAGACAACTCATAGCGTACTTAGGACTGATGTTGCACCCTGGTTTTCAGGTTGATATACAGAACATCTTCATTCAGGTAATGCCTATGCACTGAACAAACAATCTCCGGATTAGTACACAGTTGAGTAAAATGCAATATACAAGTCAGAATTGGAGCTGGGGGAAAAAACTGGAAACCCTTTGCTGAACTGTGAATACACCAGCTATGCAATCCCAAACATTCCATCTACAATTGATAGCTTTTTTAAAAAAAAAAAGTTAGGAGCAACAAAAAATCCACCTCCTGATGAAAATCTTTTGTCTCTACTGCTCTTTACCTCATGCTTCGTGTATCCCATCCCCGAACAGTGGTATCATTGGCTGTTGCAATCTGTGTACAATTGTGGTGTGGACTCCATCGTCCTGAAGTAAATCTTAGTTGTCCTTTCCCTTCTAAGGCTGCAGAACTAGAGAGCTAACACAAAAACAGAAATTAGCAATATTTCTAGATGTAAAATTGAAGTGAAATTAGTTTCACTAAGGATAGAACACTGCACAACAGCCTAACGTTTCAGGCATAACAAAATTTCAAAATCCTAGTATAAAAGTGGAGAAAACTAGGAAGATAGAATTGATTTTGTATCTTAAAGTAATTTTTACAAAGGCTTACACAATGCAATGCTTTCAGAAGTACTATGCTTCTTGATAACCTAAGCAGTTTTATATCTGTACGTATTGAAACTTTGTACAGACAACATGGACATACTGCAGTCATTTGTAGCTGCCTTAAAATAGCAAATAAGTATATGCTTTCAGTTTCGTAATTAGTTATAGAAGACTCATGAAATGTATGTTTTTCCATGTCAAGATGCCACATTTTATCTGTAGGAAAAGAATTAGCATCAAAAGCTCTTGAATAAATGTACAGCAGCATTAAAACAAAAATCAAGGCGCATGTGCTCGTCATCACATACACGCCTATTAAAATAGAAGCTAACAGAGAATACATACATATATTTTTTTTTTATGTGCAGGCAACAGAAAACATGTAGAGCTAAGGACAGTGAAGAAATGAGAGGGAACTTTCATACGTTAACGATGCCTGTGTAACAGAAGGAAGCCAGCAAGAATCGTTCTGTAAAATCCCAAATGAGCACGAACACAACTCATCCCACTTCTTTAAAGGCAGAAAAGTTGACTATGTGACTATCCAAAGTAAAGGAAAATATGACAAAGACATATTTTAGGTACCACGAATCTTACATGATTTATTCTGCCTAGCAGAAGACAGCATACTGCTTCACTGCAGTATTTTAAAAACACAGAAAAGTGATTTATAGTCGGTAATGAGAAAGTGAATAAGACTGCTGTCCATTTTCAGACAACAGAATTAGCTCTTTCAAGGAAAATACATAAGACTTCGGAAAAAATTCTGGACAAAAAAAATCTAGAAGAATGTAAAACGGTTATCACTATACAGTTGGATTTAACAATGTTCTTAAGTGCTTAAGTGGATCAGTGAGTAAAGACACTAATGGCTGTAAAAGGGAAGTATGATAAAATATTAGAATTATAGAAGAACAATGACTTGAAATAAAAAAGAATAGGTTCTAAAAAAAAAAAAAAGAATAGTTAAGCAATGCCATATGATTAGAACAGAACTGCATATTTTTATCCTCAGTGAATGAAATATTTTTACAAAAGAAATAAATCTGAAGAAAGAAAAAGCCTGTCCTAGCCTTGAAGAAATGATTTCAGTGAACTCTAATGAAACCACTAGATACAGTATTTTATTGAAACATTAGTAAGGACTAAGACACCATCTTCTACTTTGAATTTTGATCTCATAAGGACTGATCTGGACACAGAAAAGGATAGTTTGTTTAAAAACAAAAATCATTAACCTCAAGGCAGGTATAGAAATTGGCCAGAGAAAAAATCATAAAGAGCATGGGTGCAACAAACTAACTGCTCATTCACTCTCCCAGAACAAGAGGCATCAAATGAGACAAATACATACCAACTTTACTACTTACATACCTGAATATCTGACAAAACAGTTTTTAAAAAATGA
>JAOWBP010051606.1:0-13369 GCA_028571105.1 Tragopan temminckii | reverse complement strand
CTGTGCATCCACCTGTGCATCTGCCTGTCCATCTGCATACCCATCTGTGCATCTGTCTGGGTATCCATCTGTGCATCAGCCTGCACATCTATGTGTCTGCCTATGCATCCATCATCTGTCTGTGCATCCATGGTTCCACCTGTGCATCCAACTCTATGCCTATCTATGTGTCAATCTGTATGTCTGCCTGTGCCCTGCTGCCCATTGCCCCTGGGTGTGGCACTGCCAGGCAGTGCCATTTGCCACCCCTGCACCCCAAAAGGACTTTTCCATGAGTCCAGGTGTCCCCATGCTGGGAGCTCCAGAAGGATGTACATGCAAGGGTGCCGGGGCTGGCTCATGGAAACAACACAGAGGTGCAACCAAAGGGAAAACTGCCTGTCAGTTTTGTTTGTCCCTTAAATAGAAACAGATGTGGGATACCCCTTGCAGCGCTGCCCACCCTGGGCAGGCTGAGAGCTGGGTGCACAGCCTTGCCAGAACATCCTGGCATTCACAGAGGTGCTGCAGTGTGGGACAACGCATGCACCCACACCACCACAAACCACCCGTGTGAGCAACCCTACAATAACAAGGTGGGGATCAGCAGGAGGGAAATGGGCTCGTGGGGTTGTGATCCCCCAGACTGAGCCGAGGAGAGGAGGCAGAGGCACAGTGAGAAGACAACTCCCTCGTCCCCATGTCCTGACACCCAGCCTCCTTCTGCTGGCCGCCCTTTAATTGTCCTCCCTGCGGGTTTCTAAACTGGGACTTGCAGCATCCGACTGGAGCAGACTTGTGCTTTGTGGTTGGTTGGTTGTTTTTTTAAATCTGTTTCTCACAAACCTGTTACAAAGGCAGCAAAACGCTTTGCCTGCCCCTGAAACACCCAGAGCCACAGTGCAAGGGACACAAAGGGCTCTGCCTGTGCTTCCTCACCACGACCAAAGCAAGGAGAGCTGGAGCTGCTTGGCCCTTTTATCTGCTGCCAGCTCCCAGCCCAGCCTTTAGGTGAGAGGATCCAAAAATCCCTGGAAGGCAGGGCTTGGCACGGCCAGAGATGCTGCCTCTGCCCTGCTGCTGTAATTATGCCACCAAACTTAGAAAGCAGCGGAAGAGCTGCGTGTAGCACTGCAGCTAGAAGGATGTTTAATTGCAGCATGCTGTGTTGTTTTCCTCTGCATGGCTCAGGCTGCCAACATGCAGCCAAACCCAGCTGCAAAGCCAGGTGCTGATGAAAGATGCTTCCTTCGAGCAATTAATGCCTCTCCCTGGGACTTCCCTTCTCCTACCTGAGAAGAAATGATTTCTCCCTATTATCCTCGAGATTAAAATGGATATATGCATGGGAACCAACAGCAGCAGGGATGACAGAGGAGAGTAGCTGATCCCTATCATGATGCCCCCATGAACACTGCGCATCAATCTGCTGCTTTCCAAGGAAAGGTGTGGCTCAGAGCTGCTCCTCTCAGCTCTGCTGTATCTCCTCACTATGTGACTCATCCTCTCCACATCAGTTCTCTGCATGGAGCCCAGTGTGCACAGCCAGCATGGCTTCGGGGCTGCAAGCACCATCCTTGAAGCACCATTCCTTATATTCAGTCTGTATGCCCCCTCTTTTAGCATGGCACCATCTCCCCTTGTCCTGTACCAACCCACCCCAGAGAAGAGTTTGTCCCCTTTCCTCCTTCAACCCTGCTTTAGGTATGGGAAGGCCGCTCTCAAACTTGCTGAGGGTGCACTGATCCCACTGCCAGTGTCATTGATGAAGGTATTAAAGAGCACTGATCCAAATGCTGTCCCCCATCTCCATCCAGACACTGAGCCACTGACCGCCACCCTCTGGGTACCATCTTACAACTCATCCACAGAACAGTTCCACCCATCAAATCCATATCCTTCCAATTTGGAGAGGAAGATGTTACGGGGGACTGTGTCAAAGGCTTCACTGAAGTGCAGCTAGGTGACATTAGCAGCTCTTCCCTTGTCTGCTGACACAGTTACACCATCACAGGAGACGACTGGCCCAGCAAATCCCAGTGTGCTGCTGGGAGCAAAGGGCTGAGCCATGGAGAAATGGTGAGAGCCCTTCCTTTGGCAACCTGCTCCCTGCCAAGCAGACCCATGGGTGAAAAGAAATATCTTTATCTGTATCTATTTATCTATCTATGTATCTATATCTATCTATATATATATACACCAATATATCCATCTCAGCAGACTTCTGGGAGTTCCCTCCCAGCACCCTGCTGGTGCATGTTTCCCAAAGGTTGCACACAGCCTCCAATTTGCCCATCCCGTGCAGTGTGTCACCACGCAATGACAGCCACCAGCATGTCCCCCTCTGCAAAAACAACAGAGGAAGAAAGAGCACTTTTGTTTCTTCCTCCTCTATTGACACAGCTGGGAGGGCTGGGGCCAGGGTAGGGCTCCTCCTCCTCCAAAATGCTCCATGCATTCACTTTGTAGCTCCAGCAGCGCTGGAAGAGGCACAGCTCCTTTGACAGCACACATCAGCTCTGTGCAAGAGCATCCCTGGAACTATGCTGGGGCCACCAACAGGGCTGCAATGGGAATGACACATTCAACATACTCCCCATGGGTCACCACTGGGATCCCTCAACCCCAGGAAGAGCAGCACCACCTCCCAGCAGTGTGATTCACATTGCCACCGTTGGTGGGTTTGCTCCTCTTTGCCTCCAGAGAGGAGAGACAAATGCAAAGCATTCCTCTACTTTCCTGCCTCAATGGAATGACAAGTGAAGCAATGAAATGCTTCTTTCCCCCCCCCATTTTATAGAGCTGTAAACTTAATTTCCTTTTAAACCATTTGCTTTCACTTAGAGCTCAACAGAGATCCTGCGCCACTGGCAAAGCTGCAGCTTCCCTGTGCTGAAGTCAGCATATAGAAGCAGAAGATGGCTGGTTTGGTTTTTTTTGAGTAAACTTAAAAATTTGTGGAAGACAAAGTGGAGGAAAGAGAGGAAATTTCTTAGAGCACTAAGGACCTATTTTCCATCTGAAGGCATTGAGGGTCTATGGCCCATCTGAGAGGATTGGGATGGATGGTGCTGCACCTGACACACACACAAGCTGGAGCACGCAGCTCACCCTCAAGCTGCACTCCTCAAGCCCAGAAACGTGCTCAGCCACCCATTTTGCATCTGCTGCCCACAGGCAGTGGCTGTGTCACTGTCACCCACCTGGCACCCACAGATGGCTCTGTCCTACATGGGCTCCCTGCACGCTCCAGCTGTGTGCAGCTCTGTTTGGCAGCTCCTGGGCAATGGAGAGGCCATTCCTGATGCCCCCAGGGTGAATCCTTTCCTCGTGGCAGCTGTGCTCGTCCTGTGGTGCTCAGCAGGCAGCACACATGCTGGGCCTGTGGGAGAAGGCAGTACTCAGGGTCAGGGGAATGCTTGCATGGGGGATGCTGGAAGTGGGCTCTATTCACCACCACAGTGACAACGTCCCACCACCTTCAGGCTGTCATGCTACAAAGCCCCTATGAGTTATTTGTGAGAAGCTCCACTGCAGAAGTTGCTGCAGAAAGCAAGGGTAGAGTTTTTGGTGGAGCCACCTGCCTGCATCCTCCTCCACAACTCTCCCTGCTGCACTCCTGCAGCTGTGCTCGGGTTGTGTGGGGACGTGCAACACTGCCTGCCCTGAGCTGGCAGAGGCAGTCATCCTGAAAGCACTATCACACTCTGAGCACAGCTTAACACATGGCAAGAGTCATGCTTGACGTGGCTCCCTGTGCAGCTCATTAGCACTGGGCCCTTCGCTGTGCTCAGGGCTCCTCAATGAACCTCTGTCACCTGGGTCCACCCCAACCCTCTCCAGGTGCATTGATTTCCTCCAGAACCAGGATGGGACCACTCCTATTCCTTGTCTGTTTTCTGCTCCCAACCTGATCTGTTGCATCAACATGGGCATTTTGGGGATGAATTCAGGCAGCACCAGAGATGCTGTAATGCTGTAACTGGATGATAATAGCAAGGTGGCAAAGCTTTTGGCTATAGCAAATGAGAACGAGCCCAAATGCAGCAGCCACAGAGACAGAAATGAAGGAAAAGAGCTGCTTACCAGTGGATGACCTCAGATAGGCAGGGATCTCCAGCAAGAGATGCACTTGCCTCCACTGCCAACCCTTAAATGAGGGCTGGGAAGGGGTGGATCCTGGCTCCAGCCCTTCTAGTCACTCAGGTACACTGCACACACCTGAGCTTCCCACCAGGTGCTCCATCTCTGTTTCAGGCTGTGACTTTGCATTGCCACTACAGATGCAAAGCACAGTGTTTTCTGATGACCCAGACAAGCAAAATCTTGCATGCAGGACTCAGGACGTGACCCAATTCTACCATCCTGGCTAACAGCAGATGCTGAAAATCACAGCCACCATCAGCAGCAGTGCCCCATTATGCTGGGCTCCTCGAAAGCAGAAAACCTCCTGGAGCACAGTGCATGCCATTAAGGAGATCTGTACTGTGTGAGCTCCCAGCCCTCAGACCCAGTGGATCTGTACAAAAGACATCCCTGGTGCTGGAGGCTCCCAACCCCCAGAAGTTTAAAGCACAACGTGAAGCTCACTTCAAAGAGCAGCAGCTTCCTCCTTGATAACATCAGGAGTCTGGATCAAAGGCTGCATCCTAGGAAGTTCAGCACAGGAGGGGAAAATAAAATTGCTTCCTCTAGAGCATTCCTCACTGCTGAAAATAAGCTGGTGTAGGAAAGTTGGAGCATCATCTATAGTTAGAGCTATAGAAGACATCCAACTTGCTGCCCTAAGGGCTTTATGGGGCATCTTGCTAGTGGAGGGCAGGGACAGCAGTGGATTTCTGGATGCTCCTTGTCTGCAGCAATCCATCTGGTCCACAAAGCAGGCTCTGATCACAACACATTGAAACAAACCCCATTCACCCACCAGCAAAATCGCACCAATTTTTGGCACCGCGAGAGCACGCAAAACACTGGAGCCTCATCCTGCATAGGCAAGCTTTGCAAGAGCCCCTTGCACTGCAAAGCACCCAGTGCCAGATGCTGTCGAGCACAGTCACCAGACGTGCCACATGCATGTGCCATTTGGGAGCTTCTCCTGCAAGCCCATCCCTGTCTCCATCCCATTCAGAGGTCCCACTCCTGCAGGCAGATGATGGCTCTTCCCCTCCTCCTCCTCCTGCCCCAGCACATGGGGACAGCAGCTCCATTCTCTGCTGTGGCCTCAGTGATGATTAGTGCCTTTCAGGAGCAGGCTGGGTTTTTTTCCTGCTCGCCGGCCCCAGATGAATAGCTCTGGGCAGAAGTGAGCAGACAGCATCCCCTGTATTCCACGCTTCATATGAAAACCAGATGCCACGACTACGATTACAAATCAAAGCTGACAGGGGGACGAGAGGTTTACTCAGGAATTGAGAGAGGGCATGAAACCTTTCCAACGGGGCTACCGTTCAGCCCTGACACACAGACCCACGATTGTGCCCTAGGAGCTGTGACACCGAGCCTGAAAAATGCCCATGGGCAGCCCCTCCTGCAGCGTTCTGCCTTTCCCTTGGCCTCTAAACTGATGATAACCGGGATGAGGAGTCATTACCTGGGGAGCCTCTGATTCTCAGCGACAGCCCCAGATCTGCACCCATCCCCAGGACCTCAGTGAACTCAGCATTGTGAAAGCCAACATTCCCATTCCATTTGTCTGGATTTCTCCCTCCTGCAAGAAGAGATTTCACGGAGCATCCACTGCCATCCCAGCCCGGGAGCATTTCAGCTCAGTGGCAGAGGCAGAAAGCTGGCAGTGGAGATGGCAGGGGCTGGGATGAGAAGGATGAAATGCATTCGGATTATCATTGCTCCCCACCATTGGTGAGCCACCAGCTCCCAGGAGCATCACGCTGAGGGATTCTGGCCTCACCCTGAGAGCTGCTGTTGGACAGAGCAGAGATTCTACACCAGAACCCACAAAGCTCACAGTAGCTTCCGTAATCTCTTCCAACACCAATTATCCCCACTCCTAAACCTTTCCCACTTGAATTCTCCAGCCTGCAGCTTTGGCTCTGCCACCAGGTGCTTCCCTCCCTGAAAGCAAACCTCAGCTCTCCAACTCGTTCCTGGATGCTCCTATTTTTTTGCACTAAAACTGAACTAACCCCTGTCCCCAGGGTTCCTGCAGCATCACCCCAACAACCCTGGCTTCATTGCTTCAACCTCCACAACATCTCCAGGCTCCTGCAGCATGACCAAATGATTAAAATATAATTAGAGGTGTGGGGTTGGCAGGGAGGGGGTTCAGGCTCAATTTAATAATGCACCAGCAGCAACAAGCTCTGCAAACCTGCCCTGGGTGGCTGCCTCTTGCTCTCCTATGCCTTGCTGTGCACTGAACTGATGAATCCATCTGCATGCCCTCTGCCTGGTGCTGTGCATGCCCTGCCTCCGTGCTGCACTGTCACCTGGTTGCACTAAGTTTTATTGCCACCAAGTTGCACTGTCACTATGCTGCACTATCACTACACTGCATTGTCACTAATTTGCATTGTTCCCTTGTTGCACTGTCATTGTGTTGCACTGTGACCTCACTGCATTGTCCCTGTGCTGCACTGTCACTGTGTTGCACCATCACTACGTTGCACTGTCTCCATGCTGCACTGTCATTATGCTGCACTGTCACCGTGCTGCTCTTTCACTACGTTGTACTGTCACCACACTGCACTCTCACCAGTCCAGCAGCATCAGGTTCCTCCTGCTGGGGCTCATCCCCATCCCAGAAGCCACACACTCGGAAGGACCTGCTATGGAATAACAGCTCAGCCTGACAGGGAAGGCTGCAGCACTGGAGCTGGGGATGCACTGCAGAGGAAGCATTCTTCACCCAAAGCTCAGGTTGGAGCTGTGGGAGCGTTTCAGTGAGTAGCATCCAAACTTTCCATTTCAGAAGCAATCCTTCACCACTACATGGAGTCTATTTAACATTTCCAAGCAGCTGCCAGCCCCGATGCCAACGCAGCTGATCCTGCACCATTCCCCTGCGCTGCAGCAGCACTGGGCATCACACAGTGGCCGTGCCACGCTTTGGGGCCAGGCTGCCCAGCCGGGAGCGCGTGGGAACCCTGCCGAGCCCGACACCCTGTCACCAGCTCCAGCGCGCGCCTCTGAGCTCCAGCCAAGGAAAACACCATTGTGTCAGGAGCAGACGTGGGGCCGGTGCCAGCGAGGGCCGAACAGCGGCTCTTTGTGTCCCCCGGCAGTGCTCCAGTGTGGGGTTAGGTCAGCCCCAGCGCAGCTTTTCACTCTGAGCCTTTGTTAATCTATAGGGGAAATGAGCGGCGTTACGCGGCGGGGCTGGGTGGCACGGAGAGGGGGCGAGGAGGAAAGCAAGCCTGCCACACGAGGGGCTGGCAGCAGATCAGTGGGATGGGAGAGATGCTATGGCCACCAGGAGTGCATCCCATCCCCTGCATCCGCCTTGTATTTTATACCCTGCATCCCTCCCGTATCCCATCCCTCCCTGCATCCTGCACCTGGCATCCCATTCCCCAAGCTGCATCCCCTGCATCCCATCCACTGTACTGCATTCCCTGCATCACATCCCCTGCATCTCTCCCTGCATTCCACCCCCTGCATCCCACCCCCGTATCCATCCTCTGTGTCCTCCCTGCATCCCATCCTATGACACCCAGAGACATGGAGGCTGTGCTGAACAAGGATGGGGGGCAGTTTCTGATGGGCTCCACAGGCTGCACAACATGCACGAGCCCTTGTGGGTTCATTTCATGCATGGGCTGAAATGATTTCATTTTGGTTCAGCTGCTGAAACCTCCTCCAGTAGCTTCTTAAGCTCTCCAAGCCTGGGCTGCCTCCTGGGTATTTCCTGGGGATTTGAAAAGGTCTTTTAGAGAGAGGAGAGTGAGATGCAGCCTTGGCATCCTCATGGCTCTCCGTCTGCAGGTTGGATACAGGGTTCTCTGCAGAGGGGATGCTCTGCAGGATGGAGCACTCTGATGTGCCCAGGTCCTGCACCCCGGCCATTTGCCCTCTATTGCCCCAAATCCAGGCACGTGGAACCCAGAGGTGTCACAAGCACATGGACATCCATCCCCCCATCCATAACAGCCACGGCTCCGTGCTCCAGGAGCTTCACGGGCCCTTGGTTTATTTTCAGCAGACAAAATGTCAACATTTTTAGGCACAGAGGGACGGCCGGAGAGCCTGACCTGTCAACATCCAGAATGGAAAATACGCTCGTCAAGTGCTTGGGATGAGGTTCTAATTACTCCCCACATACCAGCCTGCATAAATACAGCACAGAAGTCCAAGAAAAGCACACTCTGAGTCCGACAAGCTTTTCCCGGAGCTGAGCTCAGCCTCCTTTCCTCGGGAACCACAGACCTCTGCTACAGACAGCAGCTTGCTTCCTCCAGGGTGGCTTTACGCTGGCCCTAAAGGTGAAGCTGTTTCACCCAGCACCTCGATACGAATGGGAACAGTGACGCTGCAGGATGTGAGCTGTGCAGATGTGTCTGAATGGTGCCAACACGGGTTTGGGGAATGCTGGCCATCCCAACCCCAAAGGATGCTGTGGGCAGATTGGGATGCTGCTGGCGGTGCGCTGGGCACCGTCACTCCGGTGGTTCTGCACTGCTCCCTGTTGGTGCCATCCCAAAACAGTGGATCTGCTTTGACTTGGTGACCACTTTATCATCTCCCCATCGCTCTGCAATGCAGATTTTCTAAAAAAAAAAAACAACCCAAAAAGCAGTGCTTGCAGGGCCGTTTGAAGCCCCACGTGGGGGACCTGCCCTCTGCAATCCATTTACCACTTGGCACCGCTCAGAGGGCTATTTTTAAAAGGTATGCAACTGTCCCAGAAACCCAACTTTGAAGTATGGTTCAAGGCTTTGTTGTTGGGAAAAGAAAGGGCTTTTAACGTTCATAATTAAATGCAAACATGAGCGAGTTATGGGACTGGAGCTGGCCGAGGCAGGTCAGCTCTGCTCCACCAGTGCTGGATGCTGTCCACAGCACACTCCAGAGCCCGCTGCCCTTCTCTCATCACTGCAAAACGCTGCATTTTGCTGTCAGCTGGGAACATTTCCATCCTAGATGCCGTTCAGAATCAGGAGCGAGGAATCTGTTCCCATCAGTGCTGGTGCATGAAAGCCAATCCTAAAGCTGGATGGGGTCAGGGCAGCCCCTGGAGCTGCTGATGGTCCCTGCTCCTGACCTTCCTCCCCTCCTCTTCCTTCCAGTGCTGGGCTGATGGTGAGGCTGCTCCCCACCTGGCCAAGAGGGGAAAGCAATGCGTTGTGTGATGCTGGGAGAAACGGGGATCCCCTCGTTCTTCCTTTGGAGGGTGGAAATTTGGAGGTGTTACCCCATGCTGGAGCAGGAGGGTGTTAATTCAACCCAGCAGCCTGATGAGAAGAGGCATTAAATATTCCCTGGCATGGTGATGGGTAGAGGGTAGGTGCTCGCTTGTAATTAAACAGCAGCAGATCCAACCCAAATTGAGACAAGGCTCTGCTTTGAAGAGGACACTGATGCTTGCCTGCGGCTACATTTTTCACATGCCTTCCTAAGGAGATGGCTATCAGTGCATGGCTTGAGCCCTGTGGTTTGCAGGCTGCTGCGCATCGTGCCCGGCAAAGGTGCCAGGTGTGGGATGTGGGACAAATCCAAAGCTGTGGGTCGGGAAGGAGCCCAGCCTGGCGGCTGCATGGAAAGCAGGTGGGCAGGCAGCGGGGCTGGCAGAGAGGCTGGAGCTTTGCACCGAGGCCAAAACACAGAGCAAATACCTGCCAGCACCCGGCACACGCCTGCTGCTCCCAGCCTAGGAGCACTGGGGACAGGTGCCATGAAACCTGCCCATAAATTCTATGGCTCCCCATTAACCGCAGCCCTAAGGCTCCGGGTGGGATATTCCCTTCTGAACCAGGGCTGGGATAAGCCTTGATGGTTTTCTTAGATGTCAACACATCACCCTCTCCAAGTTGGTGGTTTTGCCCTCTGCTCCAAAGTGGGGAGGCAGCTCAGGGCCCTTTCAGTCACCCTGTGTGATGCTGAGGAGCAGTGCACTCTGCCTGCCAACATCTCCTGGCTTCCTGGGATGCTGCTGTAGGACCAAATGTGCAGCAGCACCTCCACTGGACACCACACTGAGGCATTACAACAAGCAGAGCATCAGCAGTGATCACTGGATTGGCTCCAACCGGTCAGCAGTGGGAATTTGTAGGGTGCAGACGAACCCCAAACAAGCTCACGGGGTTTCCTCATCATCCTTTGTCTCAGGAGTCACTTTGCTTGCAATAACACAAAGGCAACAGAGAGATTCGGGGAGTTACATCTGTGTTCAGCCACAGAAACTCAACCATGGCAAATCCACAGGGCTCTGTGCCCGAAGCGAGCAGGAAGAGATGATAACAAGAAGTCCCATTTCCAAGCCCAAGCAGACAGCACTTATGAAGGAGATAACTTTTTGACTGCAGACAGGCGGATGGTTGATCCTTTTTAATAGAAGTTGCATGGGATGGTATCATAGATTTCTTGGCAAGCCAAGAACTGCTCCCTGCAAGTTGTTCCTTGGAAGCCCATCCCTGACTCTTCTTCCACACACGTCAATGAGGCCTGACCCCATTTGGGGTGATGCTGTGAGTCCACGTCCACCCATATCTGGGGTCGGGAAGTCAGGACTGGGTTAGAGCAGAGATGTGTGCAGCCCCGCAGCCATGCAGCAGATCCACACAGTGCTGCTTCCTGGCCACATTAAGGCCCCTTTATGCTCCTTGAGCCATGTAAAGAGGCCTCTAAGTGAGTGTAAATTAAATTTAAGTTAGTTCTGCTTCCTTCTGAAGGCCCCTTTACGGTTCCAGCGAGGGGTGAAAGCGCTGCGCTGTGCCGACGCGATGGGGATGGAGTCCCAGGGAGGGTACAGCAGGAATCCCACGGCTGTGCTCCTCCTTCCCAAGGGTGGAGCAGATCAGGATGTGGTTTTGAACATTCAGGAGCATTTTTCCCAGGCAGGTGAAGGCATTCTGCCAACCTGTGACACAGGTGACTACATTGTGCTGGAGCACGCTTCCCCTGCAGCAGTGTGATTACAGGGTGTCCCGCAGAGCTCTCCATCAAAGGTGCTGCTGGGAGGTGCTGTGCAGCCAATTCTTGCATTTTCCCAAAAATATGACCGTGTCCTCACGGTGCCAAGAGCAACTCTTGCTGTCAGTGCACGTCTGATGGTTCCAGACAGCCATAGGGTAGAGGATGCTCCGCCCTGCAGCACTGATGCCCCGCTGGGGCTTTACGCACCCTCAGCCGCTCTTCCTGGGCACAAAGACCCCACTGCCCCCCTGCAGGAGCTGAGTACATTCCCCACGGCCCTGTGAGTCTCTCCCTGAGGATGACGATGAACTCTCAGCCCATCGCTGTTTGCTCACAGGGTCGCAGCACCTCCTTCCCAGGGGGTCCCCATGGGGTGGGAATCCCCTCCCCAAAGCGCACGGGTGCCAAACGCCTCCACTCCAGGCGCATGTTTCCAAAGCCACTCGCTCAGCCCCGAAGGAGTTAATGGAGCAGAGAGCAACTCGGATTCCTCCACCTAACCCTCCCAAGTCCCCGTATAACCAGACTTGGCACTTTGAGAAAGCTCCACAAATCCAGAGGCTAAAACGCGCTGCCTTCCCTTCGTCAAGAGAAGGCAAGTCCCAGCTAATTGAGGAAACAGAGCCTTCCCCAGCCCCCTTCCAGCCTGCTTATTTATTTAGGGTCTTTTTTCTCTTTCTCTCTCCCTTTCTCACTCTTTTTTTTTTGTTCTTCCCCCAGCAAACATTAGGAAAAGAAAGTGCAAATTAATTTGGTGGGGCACGGCTGCGTTTTATGATGCTCCCCAGCTGGCGAGCAAGGTTAACCCCATCACTGCATCCCAGGCACAGCATCCCCAATGCCCACAGCCACTGCCTAGGGGGTCCTTCTGTGCCCATGCCCCTTCCTCACACAGGGAGGAGGCAATGGGATTAGCAAAGCGAAGCAAAATACCAGCAGATGATCTGTATTTTTGAACCTCCTTTTTTCCTTCTCCCCCCCCCATCTCGCTGCTGCTGTAGGTTTCCCAGAGCTTACAGTAGTTGTGTGTGTGTGTGCGCACAGTTTTTTTTTTTCTTTCTTTTTAAACTCCCTCTGACTACTGCTCACAATTCAAAGGAAATCTGGGAAACCGAATTCTCAGCTCTCCAAAGCAACGAATGGAAAGTCACTTAAAGGGACGCCTGCCTTAAAGCGGCCGCGGAGATTTTCCTTTTGCCTTGAAGAATAAAAGGGGTGGAACCCCCCCTTCTTGCCCTGAGCACCCCAATCTCTGTTATCCCCTGAGGACAGCCGAGGTGTCCCCAGCCTGGAGGTGTTGGTTGGGCACGGAGTGTCCCCCATGGCCAGCCACCCCTGGGGGCACACGCAGAGGTCTCCATGGGGACCTGTCCCCCAAATCCCACCTCTGTAGGGATTCAGTTCTGTGAGTCCCCCCAGGGGGAGGTGGCCCCAGCACGGGGAGAAGGGTTAAAAGGGAAAATAATGAAAAGAAAAAAAAAAAAAAAAAAAAGGAGGAGAAGGAGGAACGGAAGGACTGACATCAAAGGCAACTTCTCTGCACGGCAGATGAGCAGATCCATCCTCACTTCATATTTTTTGCAGATGAACTCGGGGCAGAGGGGGCGGGTTAACCCTTCATCTCCCGCTGCAGTAGTGACAGGGACACACTAAGTTCGGTGTCCCAGTGACCACAAACTGGGGATGATTTTTAGTTTGTGGGGGGAGAGAGGCTGGGCAGGGACCGGCAAAGCTTTTTCTTTTGAAAGGTTGGGGATGGCACATCCAGCCCGGATACTTTGCAGCCCAGCAGCATCGCTTTTTAAAGCTGACAATCCTCATTGAGTCATTGAATGAGCAAAAAGGGGGAGAAAAGTTGTGTTAAAGAGACACTGCAGAGAGAAGCCAACCCCAGGGAAGCGTCGGAGCCGGGTATTAAAACCCCAACAGTGACATGTGGCAAACAGCACGCTCTGCTTCCCACCCCGTCCTTCCACCGAACAAAAATAATATTGACATGGCAAGCCCTAAATGACAAAAGGCTGTTTACTCACCTCATTATAGGGCGGCCGGAGGGGAGGGCTGCATTCTCCTCGGCTGGAAATTAAAAAGTCGGGGGATGAAGCGCTGCCGTCTCACCCCGTGCAGCTCCTCCGTAATCTGGGTATAAAAAGAGAAGTCTTCATTACTGACCGCAGGCACGGAGCTGCTCACGCCCCCTCCGTGTGCACAGCCAGTAGCACACAGAAGTTGGGAGATGGAGAAAGAGAGGAGAGCAGATTGATCTGCAGCTCTGGTGGGGAGAGGGAGAGAATAGAGAATG
>JAOWBP010051605.1:0-15083 GCA_028571105.1 Tragopan temminckii | reverse complement strand
GAGGTGCTGGAACAGCTGCCCAGAGAGGCTGTGGATGCCCCGTCCATCCCTGGAGGTGCTCAAGGCCAGGTTGCATGGGGCCCTGGGCCTGGTCTAGTATTAAATGTGAAGGTTGGTGGCCGTGTCTGTGGCAGGGGGGTTGGAGATTCATGATCTTTGAGGTCCCTTCCAACCCAGGCTATTCTGTGATTAAACAAAGCAAAGAAGGGCAGAGATCCTCACTCTAATCCAATCCAAGCACTGAGGCTGTGCTGCTCTTTCTCCCAGCAGGAACCCCCACCATGCAGAGCAGCCCTGCAGGTACAGCTGTGTGTGGCTGAGCTCCCTTGAGCCCAGCAGCGCTCACTGCCCTGCTCTGAATGGAGAACAGTGAATGATTTTGTTGGGTATATTTCCCTGCTTTCACTGCATTTCATTCACAACTCGTAATTGCTCCATGGTTAATTTGTGACTAGAGCAGATTCATGTGTACCTGATTTATAGAAGTGCCCTGAGTCGCTCTTTGCTGTACCAAGTGGTGCATCCCCGTGTGCTCACAGAGGGACCAGGTTATGCTTTAACTCAAGTACGGCGCTTGAGCATCAGCTGCCCCATGGCTTCAAGGTTTACACACCTACCCACACCCTTCTGACTGCACAGACAGCAGATGTATTCTTAGAACTTTGGCTCTGCAACAGAACACCAGATCGTAACCCCTCCGATTGCTGCTGAACTCATCTAAACCAACCCACAGTCTTGTTTTAAAGGCAATGCCTACATGATGGCACTCTGCGAACCGACACTTTCACCACACTAAAAAATTAAACCTGAAAAAAAGACCCACAAGGAAACGAGTGATCAGCTCAGGTTTCTCCCCACCTCATGCGCTGCTTTTTCCAGAAGCGGTGCCTTTCTTTCGCAAGACAAAGATTTACGTTACCCCAGCAATGCCCAGAAATGCCTCAGATTAACACAGACCTGCGTCGATCTGAGACTCACAGCAGTCCCAGGGCTGCCGAGCACATCAGGCAGGCACACACTCGGGCTGCAGCTGCCAAATTTTCAGTGGTTTCACATTTAAAGTGAAACTGTGCAGCAGAGCTGGCACCGACCCCGGTGCATGGTGGCAGGAAGGGAGCAGCAGGGGTGAGGGTGGGAGGCTGGTGGAGGTCTCTGCCTTCTTCTGCCTTGTTTTTGCCTGCATCCAGGCCTGGGGCCCCCAGCAGAAGGACATGGAGCCGTGCCCAGAGGAAAGCCACAAGGGTGCCCAGAGGTTGGAGCAGCTTTCCTGTAGGGACAGGCTGAGAGCTGGGGGTGTTGGGCCTGGAGAAGGAAAGGTGAGACCTCCTGCAGCCTTCCCGTTCTTGACGGGAGCTTATAACAGGAGGGGAGTGACTTTGCATGAGGGCAGATAGCTCACAGATGATCACAGTACACCTGGCCCAGCCGGGTGCTGCTCCCCATTGCCACTGCAGGCTGCTCTGCCAGGCACACGTGTGTGCAAGGGCAGCAGCACAGCAGTGAGCTGGGGCCGGCAGTGGGGTCATGGGGAGGCAGCTTTGTGTTCACTGCCCATAGACTGGAGTGGAGGTGAAGGAGGCCCAAATAAAGGGGGAGATCCCAACTCTGTTAATTTAAAAGCTGGATGAGTTTCAAAGCCCAAACCAAGCACCAAAGCCCTCAGACACAGCTGACTGGAGATAAATGTGACGACAACCTAAAATAAAGCTTATTTCTCCTTCTTATGCAAACTACCCAAGCCAAGCCTCCTGCAGCTAGCAGCTCCACCGCTTTGAAAAAGAGAAACTACTTCTAAACTAAACCCAACATATTAAAATATTTGTTTTCGTTGAAAAGATAGACCGAGTCTTGTGATTCGTTGTTTACTATTCTGGTAACCCTGGCTGCATCTGCAGCCGATAGTGTTTCCTCAGAGACAGATCAGATTGCTCTGGCTGGCAGCCAGCAGGCATGTGACTGCAGCACGGGGAACCTCCATGCCGAGCCCGCACGGAGCAAGGGCAAGGATTAACTGCTTGCCAGCCCTGCGAGCACGCAGCAACGCTCTCCTTCGTCTGGGGAGGAAACAAAACAAAGCCATCCAACTAATAATATAAAAAGAAGCACCAAAAAAAAAATTTTTTTTTTTTTTTAAGAAAAGCATTGCTTCTTTAGTTAGCCACATTAAAAAAAAAATGCTAGCAATTAATAACTGAAGTTAACCCTTTCGAGTACCCCCTTCCCCCAGTTGCCCTCCCCCAGCATCCCAGTGCCCTGCAGCATCCCATGGCAGCACACAAACGGGGCACAGTGGCAGCAGCACCTCTTCTCATGGGAATGCAGCATGCTTAAAGTGTTTGAAATCTGGAAATCATAGAATGGTTGGGTTGGAAGGGACCTTAAAGATCATCCAGCCCCACCACCAGCTGCCTCCAAAGCTCAGGTTGCCCAGCACCCATCCACAGCCTCGGGCTCCTCCAGGGATGGGGCACCCACAGCTCTGGGCAGCAGTGCCAGCACCTCACTGCCCTTGGAGTGAAAGATTTCTTCCTCACATCTGACCTTAATCTCCCCTCTTTTAGTTTAAAGCTATTCCCCATTGTCCTATCACTACCAGACATGTAGGAAGTCACTCTCCCTCATCTTTATGAGCTCCCCTCATGCTCCAGGGAGGCTGAAATCAGCATGGGAGCGAGGAGCTGGGCACCGAGAGGCTGTGGGGCTGCTCACCAATGAGACCGGCAGCTGGAAGAGGAAGCAGCCTCTTGATGAGAGGTGATGGCTTCAAGTTGTGCCAGGAGAGAATCAGGTTGGATACTTGGAGAAACTTAGTGGCTGGGCACTGGCACAGCTGCCCAGAGAGTGAAAAGTCACTGACCTGGAGTGAAAAGTCACTGACCAGAATGGTGGGGATGTGGCACTGGGGGACACGGTTAGTGGGCATGGTGGGGTGAGCTGGGGGTGCAGTTGGTGATTCCAGAGGTCTTTTCCAACCTCAACAACTCTATCAGGAAGCATCCCTGCAGCTCCCCTTTCCCATCAGCAAGGCACTGCTGACCCTGGCACGGCTGGGAGCTGCAGTGTAATGACAAAGCTTAGCATCTTCTTGTGCAGCACTTCCAAAAAGAAAAAACATCAATGGTTTGTAAAAGTTACTGCACATCAGTTTGCTCCCTGGTCTCACTCCCTCCTCCCATAGTGCAGGAGTGGGGTTTCCCTGCGCAGGGGGTAAAACCCACTGCTGCTCACAGCACCGTAAGCTGCTTAAAAACTGCTGGCATAAAGCAGGATGGAATCTGGCTGCCAGAAAGGAGCAGAGGGTGTTTCCCTGGGCCTGTACACACTGCCTCCTCAGCACTGCTGCCTGCTACACGGGTATCCATCAGCTGCAGAACCAGCACTGCATCGGCCTCGGGGACTGAGGGAGCTGAAGTGTTTATGCAAGTGCAGTGGCTTATTTCATAAGTCATGTGTCTGCACATCTGACATCCACAGAGAGTTTTAAGCCTTTAAGTCAAGTGTTCATAGCCAAATCCATCACCACTTCAGAACTCAAAAATTGGTGCAAAATGAGTAATGGCACAAGGGCAGTCCTGGAGCTGGGCACCACATCGATGGTGACTGTGCCAATGGCATCGATCCGCAGCAGCAGGCGAGGAAAGCAGCTGTGCTATTGCTTTGGAAGTCTGTCCTCACCAAAACATTTTCAAAAAAACAAAGTGCCCACAATGAGTTAAAACTGCACAGGATTACGCTTTAGAAACGGCAACACACTGAAGTCAGCACCCTTCTTCCCTCCAGCAGAATTTGCTTAAGAGGGTAGAAATCAGCGTGAGTTTCAGGTTCAGCAAAGGACTCAGGCTCCTGACTTCCCCGTGACTCCAGTGGGGAAGCAGGCGCCCAAGGAGATAACAGCGGCCTAAATGGGTTCGCTGAAGCTGTGCCAAAATGTCTTTGCATCCTGTCTTCAGTGCTTAAAGATCCCTTTTTCCCCCTTACTGCACAGACATTGCTTTGCTGCACAATGCAGCCCCTGCACAGCACTGCAAGGTCCTTGCAGCTGGCTCCCAGCACACTGTGATGAAACCAGCGCACGGCCCAGGTCTGCTGCCCCAGAAAATTCAGTTATCCGACATTAAACTGGATTTAATTCACCTCGTTACGCTAATAAAGAGTAATATTTATATCACCATGGAAACCTCTGCATAAAACTGGTCGTTCCACACGGGGTTACGCAACCAGCGGGTCATGTGCACCATGTCCTACAATGGCCGGGGCGAGGAGTGCCAGCCCAGGGGATGTGACTGCCCTGCCCTTCCCTGCCCAGCTGCAGGCTGCCAGGTGAGCTGCTGACACCATGGCACGGCCCTGCAGTACTGCCCAGCCAGAGCAATGAGCCGTGGGGCAGACGGGTGGGCCTGCAGGCTCAGCTCTCCTGTGCTCAGCTCCGGGTACCCACCCCTCCTGTCACTCTGAGACTGTTTAACTTGGAAGGAAATGGAGAATGTGCAAAGTCCACCAAGTGGGGGGGAATGTTTTGGGGGAAGTTTCGGGGAAAGCACATGGGGGATGCTGTTATCAGGGAATGGGAACACAAAGAAATTACTCAGGGAGAGGAGGGGAGGGCAGGAAGAGCAGAGCAGAGGGAAGCCCGTGGCTGCTTGGAGTTGCTGAACTCGTCTCAGCCCCCTGAGCAGAATTTGCGGCTCCCAGAAGTTTCACACATCCTCTGCTCGGCTCTTGGCACAGCTCACCCCATCCACGTGCTCTGCTGTGCCTCCTGTCCTTACCCAACACATCCCCTCGCTTCCCTGGGGGGAGGGTCTACAAATACAAACAAATCAAAAATACACAGTGCCTTTCCCCTGAAACACCACCCAGCCCATGGTGCTGAACTACAGATAAACGAGTAAGCCCTCAGGATCCTTCCTGCTGGGTAACATACCTCCCAATATCAGAATTCTCTGGTTTAAACATCAGCACATTGTCTGCTGTCATGTCTTTAAAAAGGAGCCCTATGCTGGCTGTGAAAGGAAGCACCCCGCCACTCCCAACTGAGAGGGGATGAATCACTTGAAACAGATGGATTTCATTTTATTTCCCTCCCCATTACTTAAACTATGGAAAGAACATAGTTAAATGTCAGGGATGTGCTTATCTGTGTTACTACATATATTAACTGCTGAGAGAGGCTCTCTGCAGGTACTGATAGCAAGAGATCAGTACCTGCAGAGATCACTGCTGCAGTGTATTTTTCTGAGTGAAGAAGATAGAACTCCTTCCCAGTACTGGTTATCTGAAACTCATTCAGAGAGAAGAATTTAGAGCGGGGTGAAGGCCTTGCTTTCCTCACACATCAAGAAAATACCAACCAAAGGAGCCCAAAGTGGGCTTGCAATTCTCACCCCTCAATGGGTCTCAAGACAAGAGGTTGCTGGGAGCTCATTATCACCTAAAGCTCATTACCACAGAAATCGTTGGTCACTTCTGCTCTACTCAGACTGAGCCCTTGTGGATACGCACACTTGGCAAAACCAAAAACCACAAACAGAACAGGATGGCCTGCTATCTCCAGGTCCTCTATGGTACTTACTTTTAAAGAAGATGTTAGACGTTATACACTACACTACTAGAAGAGAAAACATTTTCCTTTTGAGATAAGACCTCCAAAGTCCTGACAATCTTGCACCAAGGAGGAGGACCTTCTAGATTGCTTAAGTGCTTTTGAAGAAACAGCCACAAAAGATACGAGAGAAACCGCTCACCTGAATTCATTGAGGGCATCAACAATTCTGTTATATGCCAAACTCCGCTGACTGGCATCAGCTGATCTACGACTCATTTTCATAGCCTTGAAAACAATCATTAAACAGATAAGTAACATCAGACATAGCTACAGAAGCAGAAAAAATGGAAAACAAAGTCATGTGTTTGACTTTATCTGTCATGCAACTAGTCATGCAAATAATTTTTTTTTAAGCGATAAAATGATGGTACAAGTGCCAGCATTCCTATCTGAGAAAAGATAGGTGAGGCTCATGCCTTTGCAGCCTCATTCTCCCGTGCTTTTCATTTTTAAAGCATAAAAAGGGTCAAAGTTTTTACTGCAGTGGCAAAGTAACCACTAAGTATTTCCTAGAAGAGAGATGTGAAGCAAATCTAACCACATATTTGAAAGTTTCCTATGTATCAGAATCAGGGCTTAAGATAAAATAAATAAGAATGGAAAGTGAAAAGCTTGATATTTATTTACAGTCTGGAATATCCTAGAGACAGGCTCTTATCCTGCAGTCCCCAGTGCTGAGATACAGCTGAAGCAGGGGAGTAAAGGCGGCCTTGAAAGCAGCTTTTTCCCTTTGCTGATCTGGAGCTTGCTGGGAGACAATGCAGCCTAAGGCCTGTTGTCATTTCAGCGGTCTCTGTAGTATAACACAGCAGTTCTGTCTGCGCTCTGTGCTGTACTTTAGCAAGCGATAGGAAACATCAGAGACGTTGTGGAGCACAGATCCTTGCTGGTGCAGTTTCAATATCAGGCAGCAAGTTGCTCCCACTTTTGTGAACGAGTAACAGGAGTAGGAAATGAAATGGGCTGAAAGGGAACTTACAGCAATACAAGCGAAGAATCAGAAGAGGCTGTGTTTACCTGTTCTATTGCACTCTTCAGTTTGTTCATGTGACTTTCAAAAAGTGGGAAGTGTGAGAAGAAGAATTCATTAAACTTGTTGTTTTCATCTTCGTCTCTTGAGAGTGAAAAAATAACTCCGATTGCTATCTTCTTCTTCCTAACAATTCCTGGGCTAGGACCAGAGCTGTCATCTGACAGGTTAAAGCTTTCATCCATGGACCTTGAAACATGGAAAAAATAGAAAGTTAATGCAATCCACTGTTTAAAGTTGTACCTTGGTTTTCCTGCGTAATTAAATTCCAGATCATTTAACTTCAGCGAACGCCTTTTGTTTGCATGCATTGTCCAATCAACACCATGGATAACCACTTTGCAATTCTTCAGAAGCAGCCATTAGCTGGCCCTGCAGACAGAAAATCTGGAGCCAGATTCTAAGCATCTGTGGGATTAGAACATGGTATCCTCACTCTCTCTTACTTCTGCCAAGAATTTGAGCATAGGAAGTTCCGCACAAATGTGCGCAAGAACTTCTTTACAGTGAGGATGACGGAGCACTGGAACAGGCTGCCCAGGGAGGCTGTGGAGTCTCCTTCTCTGGAGATGTTCAGGACCCACCTGGACGCCTACTTGTGCGACCTGGTGTAGGGAACCTGCTTTGGCAGGGGGGTTGGACTCAATGATCTCTGGAGGTCCCTTCCAACCCCTACGATTCTGTGATTCTGTGAATGGTCCCTTGTCACTAAGAAGGCTAATGGTATTGTTATTTCTTTAGACAAAATATTATCAGCAATTCATGAGGAGTGATCCTTCTCCTCTACCCAGTAATGGTGAGGCTCCACTTGGAGTACCAAGTCCAATTCCAGGCTATGCAGTGCAAATTAGATGTAGGCGTACTGGAAAGATTCCAGTGGCCATCAAGATGATCAAGGGACTTGGAGCACCTCTCCTATGAGGAGAAGCTGAGAGGACTGCTCAGCTTAGAGAAGAGGATGGTCAGGGGGGGGATCTTATATTTAAAAAATAAAATACATATGTACCTCAATGGAGGATGCAATGAAGATAGAACCATGGTCTTTTCAGGGATTCCCATTGCCATAAAATTAGGCAGTGGGCACAAACTGGAATGTAGGACATTCCGTCTAAACATCAGGAAGCACTTGTTTACTATGTGAATGATGTAGCACTGGAACAGATTAACTGGAGAGGTTGTAGAGTCTGCATCCCTGGAGATCTTCAAAAGCCATCTGGACATGACAGCATGCTCTGGGTGCCCCTGCCTAAGCAGAGACTTTATCAAGTGACCTACAGAGTTCCCTTTTCACCTCAACCATGCTGTGATTCTGTGTGGTATCAATATAAAATCTTTTTCTCTTGCATTGTTATTAGTCTTATGAGAGCTAGGCATCATTTTCTACATTCTTAATAAGTACATAATTATTTTAATGTAAAAGGGAAAAAAGTGCCATAATAATTGATCCATCACATCTGCATCCTATAATGTCATAGTGCATTACTTCTGTCAGAGGACATATCCTTTTTTTAGGTCAAAATGAAAGTTGTAGTGAAATAAATAGATGTGATTCAGACATTCTTACTTATACCAGTTGTGCTATCAGTTGGCATGGAAATAAAAATAATTCTCTGTGACACTTAGTTGGATCACAATTTACAACTCAGTAAACTAGGTAGACTTTAGATACTGCCTGATACTCATTTTAAAATGCTTCATAGTAAATGGTATATTTTTCTGCAGTTAAAAAAAGCACTTATAAAATCTATGTTTTGTACTAAACTTAAATTAATATGTACTTTGAACTGTAATACTGGCATGACTTTCACGTGCTCGGCATTTAAACAGAGCCTTAATAGTGCTGTGAAATTGCAGTAGATCTATTTCATTGGACAAAATTAACAAGTCTAGCAAAAACACTAGAATCACTGTAATGTGGGGAGAGAGTATATTTTATTTTTTTAAACAGTGTAGCTAGAGCAGACATACATATGCTTAGTTAGAGGACCCTCTACTGTATATACATGGATACTTGTCACTGCCTATAACCTAAAGGTGCACTTAAAACAGAAATAATTCAGTTTCCATTAATTTACAGTATGGGCCATTTGAATTTCATGAGCATTCCTATTCTGCATTGGCTGACTTCAGAGGGAGCAGAAGCAAGCACTAGTTCTACTCATCTCCACTCACTTTTTAGGAATATTAGCAATTAAACTATAATTCAGATAACCTATAATTCAGTACTGAAGTTGAATATAGAAAGAAATGCAGTGATATTTGACTGCAAGAATAATTGATTGTGAACAATGGTACTTTTTTACTAAAGTAGCTTTAAGCAATAAATTCAGTTTTTTTCCCCTTTAAAGCATCTTTCAACACTTCAGCCTTGTAAGCGTAATTGTACTGCCCATGTTTCAAATTTCTCTACTAGTAAGCAATTAGTGGAAGATGTTGCTGTGTATTTCAGCATCACCTTAAACATGTCCAGGGATGAGGCAACTTCTCAACAGCCTGTTCCAGTGCCTTACCACATAAAGGATTTCTTCCTCATATCTAATTTCTTCCTCATATCTAATTTAAACCTACTGCTTATGTTAAACCTACTACTTATGTTAAAAACTTTACGTCTTGCCCTGTCACTACACTCTCTGAACAGTCTCTCCCCATCTTTTCTGTACACCTCCTTCAAGTACTGGAAAACTACAATAATGTCTCACCAGAATATTTTTTTCTTTATGTTTAACAACCCTAATTTGTTCAGCCTCATCTATAGTAGGAAGTTATCCTCAGTAACTTCAGTATTCTCCAGTAATCTCCCAGACTGCTTACAATTTGTTGTGCCGCTTTTCCAGCTGATGTCAGGGTGGTGGAAGCAACCCAGCAGAATTAGAGCCTGCAAGTGCGATGCCTCCTGCCACTGAACAAAGAACTCTTAACATACTCATTCAAGTGATCTGTAGTAGACATCAACCACAACACTGGAAATGCCTACTGCAGTGTGTCTTAATAATATGGCATACAAACTACATAGATTTTAACATCAAGACATAAAAAGTAGTGCAGTACACTTTTGATATAATGAACTTGTAACATCCCTAAACAAATGTCTCTTTTAATTATCAGTAGAGTTAAGTTAACTATAGTGTAGCTCATAATCATAGTTAGGTCTGTAGTGATTATCTAGTATTATGAAAGTCTGAAAGCTCATTAAATTAAGCAATCTGTGTTATGTACATTACGTGTAGAATTTAATTCACCTACATATGACCTCTGAAATAAAAGGAAGTTCAAGAAATATAATCTCTAAGCATAGAATACCGTGTAATTAGCTTAGAATATAAAATCTAAACTGTGCTCAGAGAAAATGAATTTATTGCATTTCCAAAAATTCAAAACTCTTACTAACTCTTACTACTACTTGAGCTTTTGAGACTGACAGTTACTTAAAAATCTAAGAATCTTTCAAGATATTTCCTTCAATGTGTTTTAGGATATATGCAAATATTATGTATTATAGTAAAGATTAAGCAAAAATAAAAAATTTAAAAAAATCAGTGTATTTGTTGACTGAATTTATATTTTCTCTTAATACTTAGATTATATGAAATTCTATTTTTTTAACAAGCTGTTAAATACATAGTGTACTTCACAGACATATGGGAGGAAAACAATGATAGTAGAAGGCTTGTTAGAATAATTCTAGCTATTTGTTAAAACTTCTGAAATTGTGCTTGATAAAGAAGTAAGTATGTTTACTGACGCTACTAAAGTAAACATGAGAATGTATTGTTTTGTTTGTTTTACTTACACTATGGCTATTTAGTGAAGTATGATATAGTGTGGGTATGCAGATCTGCAAAGCTTGTGATGGGTGAAAAACATAGCAGGAATAGGAATACTTCTCACCCTTTTAGGAGCTTTCCAATATGCCATTTATATTCCTGATCATATGACAGCATAGCATTTTTACTCAATTGATAAAACAATTGCATCTGATTATATTTAATAATTATATTCTTTTAGGTCTTTATTTTAACAATCATTTTGCTATTTGTTTGCCTTTTTTTCCTTTTTCTTGGGACCAAAATATGCGTAAGAAGCACAGCTCTCAGCACAAATTCCCATTAGGAGATTAGTGAAAAAATATTATATGTGATGTTTACTTTGACAGAAACTCGGTCAGTGTGCAGGATTTAAGGTATGCCTCAGCAGAGGTTTTACACAAAATTTTCCTTACCTACAACTCTTCAGGTCTTACATTTTTAACTTCCTGAATATAATGCACAAATTGATACTAGATGAGGATTCTCACATTGTCCCTTTTTACCTCTACCACTGTCCTTTTTGTTTTGGAAGGAAAAGGGAGTTAGAAGGATCTAATGCTACATTCTCTTTCAAGTTGTTGTGTTAAGTAACATCAAACTGCTCCTTCTTATTTCTGGAATTCCTATTTGAAAGGAATTAACTAAAGGAAGATCTGATAACATACTACCAGCTTCACACATTAGCACAAAAACAACTTTCTGTAGCTCTAATAGCAAATAATGAGTACCCTATATAATGTTTATATGCATTTTAAAATTGCATATACAATATTAAACTGAATTTTAGTTTTCTATCTCGAGAACACTCATGTGTATCATAAATTTTCATTCTTTCCATTTCTTTTCCTGAAATTTAGGATGTGTATGATTCACCTATCAGCTGTCTTTTAGGTGCACTGCAAGAGATTCTGAATGTTAAAAGATAGCTAAAATGTGAATGGTAACTAAAATATTTGTGAAAACAATCTTAATTCTCCATATTGGTCTTTTGTTATCTGTAACAGTTGTATTAAAGGATATAAAAATAATGATGTGAAGGAAGTCAGAAATATTAACAGTATAATAAACAACATTCTAGTGTCCAGTGACACAAATAGGAGATATCATGAAGCACTGGCTTCCTATATAGCTTCCAGTAGCTCCTCCAGCAAAACCTGAAATCTTGGGAGTCTGGCATCATTTTGGTCAAATCTATATAGCATCATAGAATACCCTGAGCTGGAAGGGACCCACAAGGAGTTCAACTCATGTCTTCATATAGGACCATCCAAAATTCAAGCCATATTTCTGAAGGCAAGGTCCAAATGCTTCTTAAATACTGACAGGTTTATTATTACAACCACCGCTGTGGGCAGTCTGTACCAGTACCTAACCATCCTCTGGTGAAGAATCTTTTCCTAATCCCCACCTGACCCACCTCTGATGAAGCTCCATTCTGTTCCCTCATGTTCTGTTGCTGTCAGAGAGGAGGGACTTGCCCCTCCACTCCCCTCTTGAAGAAGCTGTAGGCCATCATGAGGCCTCCTTCCCTTCAGTCTTCTCTAGTAATTTCAGTTGTCCTTCCTTCATCTTGCCCCCTTAGATACTGAAGAATATCTCAAGAGGTACTGGTCCCTTTCTTTATTGGTCTTCTTTGTGGTTTCTTTTGTGTTCAGTCTCCTCTAGAGTGTGCAACACAGAATCTAGTGCTAAGCTAGTGCAGACACAGGGCAGCCTTTGGCCTTTTCCTTACAGAAGGCTTATGCAGTCCTCACTGCCAACAGTTTGCCATGAAAGTTCAATAAATCAGGTAATTGAGAGACAATAAATACAGACTACTCAGATTTCTTTTCTCATTAGTCATATTCAAGAGCAAAATTACTTTCTTTGGAAAACTTCCATGCTTTCATTATTTTACATGATGTCCTATTAGCATGGTGATAGCTACTGGCAAGCTATTTTTCTTCTGTGAGGATGCACAATTTCAGAACGTTGTGAAAGCTTGCCCTTGCTAGACTTTGCCTGTAGAACAAGCATATTTGCGTGAGAAAAGATATGAGACTAGCAAGGGCACAGGAGGACTTAATAATGGGCTACGAGTTTTAACCTTTGGGAAACAGGATTTTAAGTTGATGATCTCAAAAGCAATTTTGATGCTGACAAGCTTCTGCCTGAAGAACTTTGTCTTTTAAAATTGTCACTTTTCTAACACTGTAGCAAAGAGCAAAGAAAGAAATAGAACTAATGTTCAGATATCTGTATTGCTTTTTAATTCTAAGAGAAGTGTTATGTAAAGACTGATATTGCAATCTCTACTTAAGAAAATACTGTTTAATTTATACTAATACAGTTAAGACTATTCCGGTATACTCAATTTTTAAAATAGTTTTTTTTGTTTTGTCTTCTTTTGTTTTGTTTTGTTTTCAATCATAAAGATGTCAAAGATAACTATGCTTATGAGAAGCTTGTTTCCTACACTAATAATTTTGGTGGCTTGATTACTTAGGAAATTGTGGTGGTCTTTTTTTCCAACAAGGAGCTTTGTTTAAGTGCAAGGCTGTTCTTAACTATGGTAAAAGTCTTGTCTTCTTCACTGAGAAGTTGGATCATATATACTACATTTTTTATCTCAATTTTGTATGCAATATTTTAAATGTGGTCCTATGAGCACACTATCTTAATTGCCTGCTTGAGATTAAATACAGAAAATTCATATATTATATCTTGGATATTCAGACGTTAAAAATCCTTGAAAACATACATTTCAATGTCAAAAAAAATTGTTTCATGTATGTATATAAGTATATACATTTAAACAGTAGTGGTCGAAGAAGTTTCTGGAATTATAAGCAGAGCTGCCAATATCAGATTTAGTTGGCAATTCTTTGTAAAATATTTGCAGAGAGACAATGACTGCATAACCGCAATATGCACTACAACACTTCCCACATTACGTACATTAGCAAACCTTTTATATGAAGGAGATAAGCTCTCAATCATGTGGATTTAGCTATGGAGTACCTTTTCAGAGTACTTTGAAGTTGAGAGCAAAAAATACTTACCATCTTGCACAGTTAGACTCTGAAACACTCAGACAAGCAAGTTGTCAGGTGAGAAAGCATGTAGAACTTTAATTATCTGTAGGCAATAGCATATCTGTCAAGTACTATTGTACTTATTGAAATGCTTTGTTCCTTAGAAAAAAAATATATTCACAGAAGCATTCTGCTTTTCAGAATCAAATTCCCTTCTATAAATGCACAAACAAAATTTCTTGATTATAATACAAAATGCACAATGTAGAGGCTACTGCTGACATGCAAATAGATTTTAAGATAAATATAGAATGATGTTATGCTTTCACTATTTGAATTATAAGATATATCAAGAAACAAAAAACTGTCTAGATTAAACAGTGACTAAATTATGAGTTCTAATTACATTACACAATATGGTGGCCTTCTATGACAGAGGGATGGCTTCGGTGGACAGGGGAAGGGCGATGGAGCTCTTGGAGTGGATTCAGAGGAGAACCATCTCTCACTTCAATTTATATGAGAGAGATGGGGTTCTTTTAATATCTGTATACCCAGCATGAGATTAAGAAACAACGGTTCAATGTTGGTCCAACCAGTTTATTATAAATCCTAATCAGGGAGACGGGGAAGGGAAAGAGGGTGATAGAGAAGATAGGAAAGAAGCAAGAATCGCATAAAGTGGGGATAGTCACCACCAGGATCCAGCAGTGGTCCCGTTGCACGCCGTTTCAAAGGTCTGAGGCAAAAGCAGTGGGGGGTAGGAGGAGAGCAGCAGCGTGGCCGGCCTTGGGCAGCAAACAGATAGCAGGAAGAAGTCTCAGAGCCAATCTGGAGGAAGCAGCAGAACTCAGGTAGCAGGCCCAGGAGAGTCCGTCAGCATGCAAGAATTCTGTAGTGAGGAATCTGATGGCAGACACCTTTGTTCTTCTTCAGCATCATGGTAGAGCGCAGAGCAGGTCCAGGAGGGAGAGAGGCAGGTCGTGAGGCTTCTCATGTCAGAAACCTCTTCTTCTTCATGAGGAATCTGTTGCCATAAAACCTCAACCTCATGGTTGTAGTTCCCCTTTTTATCCTTCTTCTGCCATCATGGCATTCCTGGGCGCTTGGGTAAGAGTCATGTGCAGCACCTCCTGAGATGGCTATCTTCTTTGAGATAAGTCCACACAAAAGACCGCTTCACAGCCCATTAAGCTGCAACTTATCTCTCTCTCATTGCCCCTGGCCTTGTCCATCTGTGTCCCTCAGACAAAGGATTTTGCAACCCTTGCCCAGGACTTGTCCATCAGGGTTCTCCAGACAAAGGATTCCTCAACCCTTGCCCAGGACTTGCTTGGACTCGTCCATCTGTGTCCCCAGCAAGCTTTGAGGCAATTTTGTAAAAGAATAATCTCTTACAGGCCACTAAGATGATCAGAGGGCTGGACCACCTCTCCTATGAGGAAAGGTTGAGGGAACTGGACTTGTTTAGTTTGGAGAAGAGAAGTCTCTGGGGAGACCTCATTGCAGCCTTCCAATACTTGAAGGAAGCATGTAAGCAGGAAGGGGAACGGCTGTTTACGAGGGTGGATAGTGATAGGACAAGGGGGAATGGTCTTAAACTGAGATAGGGGAGGTTTAGGTTAGAT
>JAOWBP010051603.1:0-15086 GCA_028571105.1 Tragopan temminckii | reverse complement strand
TGGTGCCCCATCCATGGAGGTGCTCAAGGCCAGGTTGGATGGGCCCTGGGCAGCCTGAGCTGGTGAGGGGCAACCAGCCCATGGCAGGGGATTGGAACAGGGGGAAGTGGGATTCTACACACTTTTTGAATTAACATTCTTTTATGCATGTCTTGTTACTCAGTCCCAACAATAGGATGTTAAGGTCCTAAATCATAACCAGTTTTCTGCGCTTTGCATTCTGTCAAGATTTGCCAGACAAAGCATATTAATTATATAAGCAGAATCCCATGGTAAAAGGACAGGCATGTAAAGAATTATGTCTATCATTCTAGCATTATAATTCAAGTATATTCTTGAGAATGCCTATTAAAAACAGTGTAGTGGAGGGATGGAGCAAGCTATTAAGGATTTCTCAGGTTCCAGTACTATCTGGCTATCTTAGAAAGTGACTCTTTCTTGCAACCGGATGACAATTTCACCAAACACCAAATAAAGAAGGGATTAAAATCCTCAGGCACCTTACGCTCACCTGGTTCCACAGCTCCTCTGATGATACCAATGACGTTGTAAATTCGAGCAACTTTATTGTTTGTACGAACGTGCATTCTGACTTTTCTGAAATGAAAAGCAGTTGGTGTAACCATCTCCGAGAAGCTTGTAAGAAAGAAAGTTTATGTTTCCGTTCTGCTTTGTGTGTTCAACACTTATCTAATCCATCATGCTGCATCAGCTTCCCATTTCTCATTTCAAGTTAAACTGTTGACAGAAAGAGGCCTACACAGGTCAGCCTCTAAAGTTTCAAATGGTTACAGAATTTATTCAATTGTTATTTATGGGTGACAGTTGGTCAAATGTATGTTAGAGGAGGAAACCGAAAAGTCTACATAGTAACTAAAAATGCAGCTGAATTTTGACCAAAATTATAACTGCAGATATAAATATTTTTATAAAGAATACACTGTGATTTTTTAGCAAAACTACATGAATTGTGATAGAAGTTGGAGAGATTGTCATTATAAACAGTTATGCACAAATACACTGAAATCTCTGTTTAGGACAGCAGATCAAAGTGATCAAGATTTGTCGAAGCAAAATAATAAGAAAAAAAAACTTCTCATGAAATTTCATAAAAAGAAAGGAAATTCAGATATTAGAAGAACTAAAAATAGCGTACTATGCAGCCCTTTTTAACTTATAGCAGACGCAAAGAATGAAACAACACTAATTTGGGGTCTGGCAAAATCCCAAGAGCTTCACATCTTTTCAGCAGCAAATCTGCATGGCTGTCAAAATCCAGACCCACTTCTCAAGACAGCTACTGGATCACTGCCCAGAAAATAACTGGCACCTGTGGCTTGAACATGCTTATACTTGCACATTTCCATGTGCAAGTGTCTGCCTACCTAGACTCAAAAGTCTCCTTTTGATATAGAACTACTCTGATGGATAAGTATAGAGGATTAGTCTCTATTTACAAAAACTACTTCTCCTATCAAGTGGGAAGATGTTAAAAAGTGCATTCAAAAATATTTCCTTTGCATACATGTTCGCAATGAATCATGGTAGTTCTTTCCTAACTGTTAGTTTTATTACTCTTGAAGACATTCAAAACAGCACCTTGATTATGCTTTCTTATTTTTTTCCTACTTTGTTCATTTTCAGATGGTGTTAGAACAGAGAAGAAAAGAATAAAGATAAATGAAGTCTTTACAAAATTATATAGTGTCAAAATAATATCTTGTTCTGCAGGAGTTTGAACAGTGATAACAACACATCATTTTCACACACTATTCATTGCTACTGACCAGTCCTCATAGAGTAAAATTTCATGTAAGCTGGAACTATTTTTACATGATGTATTCCCATGTGAAAACAATCTTAACTTTTTAAACGCTGTTTATCAGTTATCAGATATCAGGAATGCCATGACAGTCCCTGACAGCCAGTCAAATCATTGACATCCAACCACAACTGCTATAGGGCTTGGTGTGCTTGAAAGTGATTCTTAGTGCTGGAAACCTGACCAGTTTTATTTCTCCATTAGAGACGAAAAAAGGTAATGAGAAAAATACTATTGCTAATCCAACAGTTCCAAGTCCAGCTTCTCCCTAATCAAATTAGTAAGACATTGTGCTTCATTTTCTTATATACTGTCATTTTTACAGGCTTTCCACCATGGGAACTACCAGCTTTGGGAAACAGCTGATGAACTCACAAACCATTCCACAGCTCCTATGTTCAAAGAAACACTGGGAGGCTTCCAGTGGATGATGGAAAGCCATCTAGAAGAGTACTAATTAATTAGTAGTGCTTCCCTTTTGGACATCTACAAATTGGCTTAACTATTTTCCCCTTGGTCATTAGAAACATGAAAGAAAAAGTGATAGATGGACTGGATATATACTTTTTGCATCTGTTTATCCATTTACATTGGGGAGCGCTGAGCAACACTGTAGTTTTGATCATTTACCTCCAAATTCTAATATTCATCATTGAGTGTTCTCCACTAAGAATGAAGTTAATTTATCCAGGGCAGAGTGGCTGGAACTAGATTTGACTTCACGGTCCCTTTCATTCAAAACCATTCTATGATTGTATGTTGCTATTAGAACACCTCTGGTTGTATTGTTTCACAGTCTTTTTTTTTGTGGACATTTTTGCAATTTTTATGAACAGGTGAGTGTTAAAACAGACCTTGTTGAAAAGTTGTCTACAAATCCTGGCCCTACGTTGTAAGATACATTCAGAGCTCCCTTCCAGGTGCTGTCTGGAGCTGCAGGTCCTCCCATTGCACTGTTAAGTGAAAACCAAGAAAAACAGTTGAGCAGTGGGCTAAAACCAGAAATTCCTTTAATAGCTGCTGCACCTAAACCAAAGTGGGTTTACAAAATTCTTAAAAACATCATGCCAGAAACAGACTGCTCCAAATCTTTGAAATTTCTGAAGCACATGCTACTGCAGAATAACAATAAATACATGTAACTCTACAGATTTTACCATCTTAGAATAAAAAAATCTCACAGTACATTTGTGAATACTAAATCGTGGTGAAGAGGACTGAAGTATACTCACTGTAATAACACTTCTGCATCACGATATCCAATGGGATGAACTGGGATTTTTGGAATCCCTACCCCTTCATTCACTTTGTGTCGGAAAGTGTACTCTAAAAAACCAGAACAGAATATCCATTGTATAGCATACTTATCAGCTTTCACCAAACTAAACTGAGATTTCTTTTGATCGATGCAGCCACATAGCACTCACAAGCATACATCAATTCCTAAATCATTTCTTACATCATTTCTCAGATATTGCTTCTAGAAAACCAAAATGTAATAAGAGTCACAAATCCAGTGGTGCTTCTGCACAGTCCCCACAAGAGGTCTAATGAGGATTCTTAAAGAGACTGATTGCATCACATTCAGAGAAAATTCAAGCTAAAAACATCTGGACACTGGAAGAATTATGCATATCAGACACATTTCTTTGTTTCTAACCTTGCCTGGGCATCCACTTAAAGTTGGTTGTAGAAAGAGATTATTGGTGTAGATGAATCCCTAATCTGAATGCAGACTGAAGGCTAGATTTGCTGTCCTTCTACATTATTGTGTCTCTTCAAAGCTGAATGTGAGATAACCAAGCTGGTGTTTGCTTTCTGCAAACCTCAGAAGACATCCACAGATGCGTTTGGGAGTTGGATTCGATTATCTCTAGAGGTCCCTTCCAACCCCTACAATTCCATGATGCTGTGATTTACCTAAGTTGCAGACTTTCACTGTCTCTGAATCTAGTGAGCCAGGTGTACACAGCCTGCCCTGTTAGGTTTGCTTTTTTTCTATATGGTGTTGTGTGATGCCCCTAGTAGTGATCACACAGCCAGTGAGCTTTCCAGAAGCACCCTTCTGTTGCCATCCCATTGGCAGACAGGACTGGTAGGCACCTTAATTCAGGATGCCTATAGAGACAAGACAAGCATATGGTGCCAAGTTTCAAAAGGCTCCAGGCTACTGTTTTGTTTTTTTTTTTTTATTACAGAAATTTACACCCTGTATAGAGAATTTTAAACTGTTTTTCTACTTGGAATTTAGGATGAGAAAGAAAACATACCTCCAAGCAAAGCTATTATTCCTCTTTGATGATAGAATATAATGTAGTTCAAACTTGTCCTCTTGCAAAACATAGAGATTTAAAAACAGCTGTAAATTGTTACTCATTTTCAACTACTTTGCAGTCTGTAAACCTGAAATCATTCATCTGAGAGTTATAAGGCTGAGAAAATGCAAAGAGATTTTCCAGAAAACGTAACTGTCCCCACCTAACTCAAAAGCAACCAGTCGAAATGACATACAGGCACAACCTAATGTGCACCAGGAAAATGAATGACTGCTAGAAGTCATTCTAAGTGGCTTTTCTCTTTGCATCTGTACCAAAACCAGATGAATTTCTAGAGCTACAGTAACTTTCAGTATCATTTTAGAAAGTACTTGATGGTCCAAGGCACAGATCTGTCACTTACCTTTTGCAGGATAACCAGGTGTTAGAGGATCCCCAGCTCCATTCAGGTTCAGCACATTCCCACGCTGGACTCCTCTGCCTGGAAGGTTCCAGCCCTCTGGGTAAGGATCCACTCCTGGAGCACAGTAGTCAGCAGGGTCTGAATAAAGTATGATCCCTATGGCTCCTGCTAAAATGGCATTTTTAACCTGTAAAATGATTTGGCATTAAGAAATACAGGGTTTCTTAAGTGCAATAATAATTTTGAGTGCTGTGATTTATTCCCATGGGGACATAGTTTTAGAAGATATACATGTGGAAAAGTGAAAATGATCACAGACTCAGCAGAACAAACCACAACAAAAGACATTAAGTTCATTGTTTATGTCACACCTTTAAATCATACCTCAAAGCTATGAGATAAGCACAACGCATAACACTGAGAGAAAAAAAACTAACCACTACCCTCCTTTTCCTTCTATCCTGAATTTTATTGGAGTTGATGTACAAAGCCAGAGGAGTAGTTACTCAATGTCTGTACATCAGAATCCTTGTTGAATCCTTCTCCAAAATACTGCAGCTCTTTAGATGAAAAGTAGTAAATACCTTGGCTCTACAAAGTACTCTGTTCCCCAAACTAATCTCTTGCAAGAACTGCCTAAAGAGTTTGTAGTCATATCACTCTCAGAAGATTAGTACTCTTAACGATTTTCCTTCTGTTACAAGTTATTGTAAAGAAGGCAGACATGCTGAATGCATTACCAGGACTCTCCAACATCTTTATCAACGACACAGATTATAGGACCAAGCATACCCTCAGCAAGTTTGCTGATGTCACGAAGCTGAGTATTGCAGTTGATATGGCAGAAGGAAGGGGTGCCATCCAGAGGGAATTTGGTAAACTCAAGAGATGGGTCCATATCAACCTAATGAAGTTCAACGAAGCAAAGTGCAGAATTTTGCACTTGGGTTGGGGTAACTTCAGGTATATATACAGAATGGGAGAAGAAATCCTTGAGAGTAGTAGCCTTGCTGAGAACTTAGAGTCCTGGTAGATGGAAAACTTAACACAAGCCAGCAGCATGCTCTTACAGCCTGGAAGGTCAACAATATCCTGGGCTGCATCAGAAAGGGATTGGCAGCAGTGCAAGGGAGATAACTGTCCCACTCTACTCTGCCCTCATGAGGTCCCATCTGGAATACTGCTTCCAGGTCTGAGGGTCCCAACACAGGAAAGGTGTGGAGCTGTTGGAGAGCATCCAGAGGAGGGCCATGAAGATGATCAGGGGACTGGAGCACCTCCCCTACAAAGACAGGCTGAGAGAGCTGGGCTTGCTCAGCCTGGAGAAGAGAAGGCTGTGGGGTGACCTCATTAAGGCCTTTCAATATTTAAAGGGAGATTATAAACAGAAGGAAGATAAACATTTTACATGGGTAGATAGTGCTAGCACAAGGGGAAATGGTTTTACATCAAAAGAAGGGAGATTTAGGTTAGATATCAGGAGAAAATTTTTCACTGAGATGGAAGTGAGGTGCTGGAACAGGCTGCCCAGAGAGGCTGTGGTTGCTCTATGCCTGGAGGTGTTTAAGGCCAGGTTGGATGGGGCCCTGGGCAGCCTGATCTTGTGCTTGATCTAGAAGTTGGCAACCCTGTCTGTGTCAGGGAGGTTGGAACTTGATGAACCTTGAGGTCCTTTCCAACCCGAGTTATTTTATGATTCTATGATTCTGCTCATATATTGCAACTTATATTTGTCATTAACTCTTGCTAGCTTTACTGCAAGCAGTATTAGATATAACTACCTACAAAAAAATAAAAATTAAACATAGCACTTACTTTGTTTCCTCTGAAGATCTTCCCGTATCTGGCTATGACAATCTTTCCTGTACAGTTAATTCCCATTTCACGCTCCAGCTTAAAAAAATCTTCAGTGCGGCCATAATTCACATATACCAGATCTGCCTGTACAGTGAAGAACATCAGTTTGTTGGCAATTGGTCACTGAACAAACAAAATACCTCTTCAGTTTTCTTCATGTGTGATACATTTTGCATTTCCATATATGACTTCTAGCCCCGATAAAAGTAATAGCAAAATATTTCCATCATATCTACAGGAAATCTTGTCTGAGACAGCTGACCTTCCTATATTACCCTGCACTTAGATGCTGCCCAGCAGCCGTACAAACCAAGGCTGCAAACGAAAACAACACAGTCTGCTAAAGTAACAAAGTTCTGTGGCCGTGGGTAGATAATGCTATTCCTTGCATACATAGACACTTGCTATTATATAATTTTATTCGTATATATATAAAACAGTGCTGCCCTTGACTGATCTAGCCATGAAGAATTATTAGTTCGAGTGATTTTTTAACCTCTGAAGACACATACTCAATCCGAAATGTCTTTCAAAATGATTTCTATAGTTACTTTCACTTAAGACTCATGGAAATCCTTTCCACGTGACTGAGTAATGTGGAGAATCCGAGATGTATCCAATTTTCCATAGAAATAGAAGCTCTTCACTTGTTTCATGAACCACATTTCTAGCACTTTCAGAAAGGTTTCTTTTTAATAGACTTCTACCCTTCACACAATATGTGGCCTAGCTGTCTTTTTCTTCCCTTGTAGTAATAGTTAATTAAAATTTCTACAAGAAATATTTTGAAATGTTGAAGCAATCCATTCCACCACGTGTTTCTCAAAACATGATTTCAGTCAACAAATCTCTTACTTTTCTTTCTTACCTCTGGCGTTCCCTGCGCTGAAAAAGCATTATATGGTGGCAATATGTCAGTAACATTTTCATATCCCTGAGGAGGTGGTTCAAATGATGAAGTATTGAAAATCTATCAATAAATGACATAAGTCTTTGGTCAAGCAGTGCATTTCAAGGTATAAGTTTGGTTAATGCAAATGATATGCTAATTTCCTTAAACTGTCAGCAAAAAGATGGAATGTTAAACATCATGCATAACTTCAAAGAAAAATCAGCGGAGGATACATGGCTGAATTTTTATAACACAGTGCTGCTATGAATACAGATCACTTGTCAGAAGATGTTCATCACTCACTTAAGTAAAAGTAGCTGAAAAATGCCAAGAGGTGATGACAATATAAAGACACCTAGTTCATCCACGCCATCACAGGCATTTCTTGTGATAACTCCCACCTATGTTATTATTCATGTATTCACCTCTCTGAAGCAGTTATGCTCTAGTTAAACATGCAGCCTTTCACCACTATCTATCTGTAACACTCATGTTGTCTCAAGGTTTACCTTTATTTTTTGTCACCTTGTGAGAGATTCTCTCAGAGACTGTGTTAAGGAGCTTCTGGAAGGCTTTCTTCGTTCTTTTACCTCTAAATTCATTCTTTCCTGAACGCATATTCCTCAGTTCCTACCAGTGGTCTCCATTCCTGCCAATGTGCTATGATGCTTCCCTAGCAGCTCCATTTTCCCTCTTCACTTCTACCTATTAATTCTCCTGGGTGTAAAAAATGAAGAAGGTGACTACATACGAATCATTTGTTATTACTTCCAACACCCCAGGAAGGTAGTAAGATCACATTCAGAGCAATTGAAAAGAGACATGGCATACCTCAGAAATGTGTTGAAACAACAATTGCGCAGATATTCAAGCAGACTCTGGATAGGCACTTGGAACAGAGAGCTAATAAGGGTACTAACCAATTAAATACTTGGAAAAGAGGTCTAACAAAGATTCTTAAATATGTTCTCTGAATGTGATGCAATCACATTTGAGCTGAAAACATCTAGACACTGGAAGAATTATGCACACTGGACATATTTCTTTTTCCTAAACTTGCCTGGGTATCTACTTAAAGCTGTTTGCAGAAAGAGGATATTCGTCTAGATGTATCTCTAATATGAACCAGTAATGGTCATTCTTACATGTTATGGCATACGTGTGTTGAGTACCTGCCTATCCTCATGTCCTGAGGCACTGAGATTTAAGCCACACTATTCTGTTCTGCTGCACAGACTGGAAAACCATTTCTACATTTGAGTTCTCTTTCCACTGGATTTTCTATCAGATTATCAAGCCCAGTGCTGGGATGAGGGAGTGGGAAGACAGAGGAAGACCTTTTTTCTTAAAAAAGATCTTACATAAATATAACTTAATAATTAAAAATATTACCTCATTCCCTTGATCATCAATTACTGAGATGTAGTTTGGCTGTGTTTCACTTGGGTAGGAAAGCAGCACATCATAATGAACAAGTTCTGCTGAATCCAATCCAAATTCCTTCCACTGGCCTTGAATTTGTTTGGCAAGAAGAAAATTCTGCTCAGTTCCTGCAAGATGAGGCAACTTGGTAAAGGAGCTAGAATAAAACAAAAAGTTGCCAGTAGTAGTTATCAGTTCATTGAATCAGAGAATCACAGCATCATGATTAAGGTTGGAAAAGAACTCTAAGATCATCAAGTGCAACCATCAGTCCATCCCCACCATGCCCACTAACCGTGTCCCTCAGTGCCACATCTACACAGTTCTTGAACATCTCCAGGGATGGTGACTGCACCCTCTCCCCAGACAGCCTGCACAAACCAGGCATTTTCAATGCATCTTAACAGTTCTGCTTTCAGGGACTGTTTCTTGGAGCTGATGTTATCACTTCTTGGCTTTCAGCGCTGATGAAATTAATCACAAGGCAAGATGAGCAGAGCTTACCGAAGGAATCGCTTGATGCTTTCGGCTTTCATTTCATCCACAAGTTTCTGTCTCACATTCTGTAAGACATCTGAAGAGTTGGTTTTTTTTTCAGTTGGCTTTGTAAACCATCCTGAAACACATTTTGAAAAGTTATTATTTATGAAAAACTCATTATTGAAAAGGTCCTACTTAGCAAGAATCCCAGCTCTCACGTATATGGGCCCACGTGGAACTTCAAGTTCTGAGCAGTCACATCAAAGTCAACAGGATGATTGGGGCTTAGAGTGCCCTCTGTCAGTGCCTGCTGACTCAGAGGAGTGAAACAGAGAAGCAAAAAAAATTTCACTGACTGAATTGCAAAAAAAGTGACATCATTAAAAGAGCATACTCTAAACCTCTGGTAAATATTGTTAATTTTTAAGGCAGACTCATCTCTTGTTAGTTTTTAACTACGGTATAAATTCTGAATTATGCGTTGAAGTTTCCTTAATTTATACAGTTATTTAAAAACCTGTGTATGAGCATATTCAAAGCAAAAGCCGACGACACAAAAGCCCCTGTAGCAAAACCAGCAGAAATTTGCTGTTTAGGGATCTCCTAAACAAAAGCAACAATTTTTATATTTCATAGCCTTCCTTCATGCTTTAGCCCTTTGCTTCTGTTGCAACACAAGGTTAAAAAGGACAGATGCAGACATGCAATTTTAGACATAAAATCAAATGCTGCATGGAACTGCAGAAATGAATCTGAAGTTGTAGTGCAGTGCATTGAACACGATGGAAAATTAAGCAGCTCCGCTCCTGGCTGTTAGAACTCCTCTTTGTCTACATTCCTTCAACAGAATAGGAGCATTTCAACAGACCTTCAGAAGGAAGCACAAAATAAAAATTAAAGAAAAAAAAATTCTGAAGGTTTTGCAGTCACGTAAATCTCAAACTCTTCTGTTAACCTCTTCTCTCTGGACTGCCTGTTACAGGGAGCTGTCAGCTCACTGTGGCTCCTCTTCTGCTAAAGCGTGACTGCTGTATTCCTCTCCCTCCCCAAAGGCACAAATCAGAGAGATGAACACTCTTGGTGCAAGTGAGCGTTATCTGAAGTCCTTGAACAGCAGCCCAAGCTCCTCGATGGCAAGTTAATCACGACACGGGTCGCATAGAAGTGTCTGTGGAGGACAAGGGCTGCAGGCTGAGTCCCAGAGCTCTGTACTCACCTGTGAGAAAGCCCAGCACAAAGCAGCCCAGCAGCGCAAGGCAGCCCAGCCATGTGCAGAGGGTGGCCCGGCTCCTGGCCATACGGGCAGCTCTGTGGGAGGCAAAGAGGGCAGGCAAGCTGCTGCCTTCCTCCTCCTCCTTTCTCTCCCCCTCCTCCTCCCCCTCTCAGCACCAGGGCTGCCCCTAGCTTTGGTGATCCTCAGCTCGTGTCCTGCCTAGGAAACTGCAACCCTGCGATGAGGATGGGAGGATTTTCTGAGCACAGCAAACTGCCCCACAAGACAGTCTGCGTATCAGAACAAAGGCTGTGCAGCAAGCAGTGCTTAACTATTATTTTTAAAGCTATCTTTGACTAATTATCAGGACTTTCTGCTTTTGAAAGTTCCTGTTTCAAGCTGAACCACAATCCGTGGAAGTGACCACGAGATGAAATGGAGGAAGGGAAAATTGCTTTTTCTTTACCGAGGAAGCGCTGAATCGCTCCTCTTTGTAATCTGTGGTTGTGTTGGCAAGCAATAAATACTTAGAGTAGTTCAGGCTATGATTTAAATTAGCCAATGGGGACACTTCCAGATGTCACTTTCCAATTTAGACATGTTGCCAAAGGATTTCCTACATCCTTTAGCTTTTTACATTTTGGACTACGAGGTCCTTAGGATCTAGTTTTGAGTCTAATTCCACCAAATCCATCAGTATTTTGTGGGAAAGGACTCAGCCTCAGCACAGGGAAAAGCCAAGGCTTTTTGTGGAAACTTACCCTGGCTCTGCGTATCTCTCCCTGCCACTGAAGCCAAGGCAGATCTTTCTGGAACTGAGGGCCTGCCCATGAGACAGCTTCTCAGGATGAAGGCAGGAAAGCTTTTCTGGGAACCCAGATATGCACGTTGTTCTTACTGCTCAATCCCAGAGGTCCAAAGGAGACAGATCCTGTGAAAGAAATGGCAGTGCTCCAAGTATCAAGTATCCAAGTGCTTCAAGTGTCTCAGACTGTACCAAAAGGAAAATAATCAGAAATAGCTAGAAAGACTGCTTACCATCCCAGTCACAGCAGGAAGGGCCCTTCTAGAAGGCCAGAGATGAAAGAAGAGTTGCAAGACTTGGGGATTCTATTCCACTCAAAGCCATGAACTTGAGTATACGGCCACATGGCTGGATGTCTTTGTTCAAACGATAAGCAAGAATGATAAGCAAGTCCAGTTTCCTTATTTTTTTTTTTTCCTGTCATTTCCCAGCTGCTCATAAACCATCACAAATCCTGAACAGCAAGGCCTTTTCACACCATCTCACTTGACATACACAAACCAGATGGAATTCCACTTACAGAAAATATAACAAATGAGCATATTGGTGTATTATTAGCATTTATATAGCACCACAGGTGTGGGATTGGCACATAATAGACAGCAAAGTGACAAGGGCTTTTGGGGATTAATGCCTAAATTAGACCTCACATGATGGTAACATCAGTGGAGGAAGAAGGTAAGAATAGTAACAATGAGACAGTACGAAATATATTTATTTCTGTATCTTTCTATATCTTCACAACATCAGCTATACAGAGACTGAATCAGGCATCTCGTGTTTAATACAGCAGTAACCAAGTGGCTTCTACAGTGTAAGACAAAGTTCTGATACTACTAGTTGTTACCTGTGGCATGTTCTTAGAGTCCATGGTTTGGCCACAGGCAGAGTACATTATGTTTCATTTAAATGCAAACATTCCATAGTATGAATCTATGCCTCTAATAATCTTGGTGTGCTGTGGAGGCCAGTTCAAGGAGTGGCATTACTACCTAACATTTTTTGCTGACTCTCCTGGATCATATCTATTATATATAGAATTGAAATCGCTTGCTGATATGCTGCAAGAGTATACATTAGCTATCTCATCTACACACTTGGTAGGAAGATGAGAAGAACGACATTTAAAGGCCAAATAAATTCCATTCATGTAAGAGAAACAGGAGTTTACGTTTGATAACAGAATTTATAGCTGCTGCTATCTTCCCTTCTGGAAGGGGGAACAGGGTGCAGAAACATAAATGATTCCTACAGAGTGTGCAGAGGCAGTGGCTTGAACTGTTTTTCAAGAGAAGGAAAAGGGAGTGATGCCGCCTGCACCCACTTTCATTTTCCTCGCTGCCTAAGCTGAAAGAGGGGGTTCTCTTCAGTATTTTTTGCTGCTCATTTCCTTATCCCCCTCATCCCCATCATTTTCTATTTCTTTAATTCCCTTACTTTCTCTTCCTAGCTTATACTATCAATTCTAAAGTATGCAGTGTAAGAAATGCAGTCTGTGTCCTGCACATTTGCTACTTCCTGATACATGCCCTGAGTAGCCCACAAGAGACATCACTAAATCACAAAGCCAAAGTTGTACTGGCAGGTCTTGACTATGCTAAAACATCTAAGAATAACTGAAGCCAGAGAAAAATGAGCCTGACACGGTGAGAGCTGAAGTATAGCATGCCTGGAATGGAAAATCACATCTGTGAGGAGGTAGAAGCAGCTGCTCCAAACAGAAACGCATAGATCTCACTGAGCATCTTATTTAGCAGTCAAGGAATGCTCAACTGCAATTTCAAGTCAACAGATCCCTTCTGACTCTGCCAGTTTCACAGTCTCCCCAGAGTTCTCTCTCATGGCCTCTGCAATCTGTCTGACTGTTAGATTAAAAGGGCAGCAGATTTCGATGCCTTGAGTTGAAAACTGCTATCTCGAACTTCAGAAGTCCCTAATCAGATTCCAGATAAAGTTTACATTACTGGCAGCTAAGTTCAGCTTGCAGACTTTGACCCTTGCTTCTACAAGAGGAATAAACCAAGTGAGGTAGAAATAGTGAAGAACCGCACATTAAGCATAAACCAAAAGAAACCTAATGGTGTCTACAAAAAGTCTCTCAAGAAATAACATGAGGAACAGCAGGCATCAACTGAAGCAAAAGCTTTTCCTTCATTACGGAATGAAGCACTGGTTATGCAGTCTCTGGCCTTGGAGCTCTTCAAGACCAGAGTAGATGAAGCCCTGTGCAACCTGATCTGCCCTCAGAGCTGACCCTGCTTTGAACAGCAGTTTGGGCTACAGACCTCTGATGTATCTTCCAGCCTGAATTACCCTACAATTCTCTGATTGAATGATGTTGCTCTATGCATTGCAGTCCCCTGCTACTCTGCTCCACCACACTGCTGTCTGTGGTCCAGCTGCAAATTTCAAACAGCTTACATATAGAGAGACAAGCAGAGGTCCCATCTCAAAGATCTCGACTACCAGGGACTGCTCTAACATTGACATCAAGGATTAATTTTAATACAAGTATAGGTTCTACTTCTCCAACCCATTCATTTCATTTGATGTACAGTGCACAGTATGGTCATATGGAGTTCTTTGGAAAATCTTGACAGCATTCAGTTTAATGACATATGAGAAGATGTACTTTCTTTAAAAAACTTTTTTTGTTTGTTTGTTTCTCTTAATAATGCCAGGGGTTCCTCCCTCTGCTTACTTAACACTTTTAAAACTCCTGACTTCTATTTAAGTCAGCTGCTTCTGTATTTAAATCAATGACATAATGAATTTGTTTGCAGTAACCATCAAAAACAAATGAGTGTTTGCAAGGACCCTGCAAGGAGCTGTCTGGAAGTACAATGTTATTTCTTCCAAGTAGTCATTACAGCATGTTTAGAGAACAGAAGCTCTGAAGGTTGGTTACAGTAAACAATTCCTCTATTGGTCATCTCTAGCTGAAAACATCTGTAGTTATATGAACAACTTGCTCATGTTAGACAACCAGTATACTAACTGTAAACTCAACACATTCAGTCAATTTTCTTTTTTTATTCCTATTTATAACCAGTTTTAAAAAATTAACTCAGTAGTCCTTCTTGGCCAATTATCGTGGATTAATATCAAAGCTCAAGAGTCAAAATGGTTAATCTGGTCAACAGCAGTTAGTAGCATTAAAAGTTCCTCTCACTGTAGAAGTCCAACAAAAAAGACTTATGCCTTTTTGATTAGATGTAAGGAAGGAATCCTCTAGGATGAGGGTGGTGAGGCACTGGAAAAGGTTGCCCAGAGAAGCTATGGATGCCCCATCCCTGGAAGGGAGCCATGGGCAGCCTGATCTAGTGAAAAGTATACCTGCCCATAACATTGGGGTTGGACTAGATGACCCTCAGGGCTCTATTTCAACCCGAAGCCAATTTACACACCAACCACTCCCTGATTTCATACTCAGGGCTTCGGTTAGCTAACAGCTATACACCTGAGCTACACCGACAGATCCAACTGAGTACAGATGCTTAAAAACTATCTGCTCCTCTATCTGGCTTTTCACAGTGTGTCTTAGAAGACCTGCTCATAGGATATACCTCCTTGTGCTTGTGGCTGGTTCAGGCTGCTTTCTGAGCTCTAAGAATCGCTGAACTGGAAATATTTGTCAGTAAAGTTACAAAGTTCTCAAGAACATATTAACAGACAGGGCTTAGAATGCTTATGTATTGTTTATTTAACCGTTGTTTCACCACTAGGCTGACAGGAACTGAATGCTTCATTTGCTGGCACGTGCCAGTTGGCTTGACTTCATTCATAAATGTCGTGTGACCCGTGATTTTTATTGTCCTCCTAGTAAATGAGTAATGTGAAATGCCATTTCCCAGTGCACACAAAACTGTTCTTTCATTTTCTGCTCATTTGTTATAACTCATAATCCAGAACTGAA
>JAOWBP010051602.1:0-15089 GCA_028571105.1 Tragopan temminckii | reverse complement strand
AAATTTCCTCTCTTCTTTTAGTTTAAAGCCGTTACCCCTTTTCCCATCACTATCAGACCATGTAAAAAGTTATTCCCCCTCCTGCTTATAAGCTCCCTTTAAGTCCTGGAAGGCTACAGTGAGCTTTCTCCAGAGCCTTTCTTCATAGGGGAGATGCTTCAGCCCTCTGATATCTTTGATATCTTTGATATCTGATATCCTCCTCTGGACCTGTGCCAACAGCTCCACATCCTTCTTGTTCTGAGGGCCCCAGGCCTGGATGTGGTACTCCTAATGCAGCCTCGTGAGGGCAGAGTAAAGGGGGACGATCACACTCCTCTGCCTGCTGGCTGCCCCTCTTTTAATGCAGCTCAGGATACAGTTTGGCTTATTTTGGAGATTTTTACTTTGGGGATCCTACTTCATAGTCTGTAAGGAAAGTAATCCAAAAAGTAGTCCCGTTAAATTAAAAAAGGAAAGAAAAAATATAACTTCTGATCAGCATAGAATTTACTCATATCTATATTTAGCTACTTACGTCTGGCTACACTAACAATATTCAAAGAGCGTAATGGGAGACTTTTATGATATTGATGAAATACTTTGTGACTCATGTATGAAAAGCACTGTTTATTATATAGGGGCTGGAAATATGTTCTTGTCCACCTGGCTTTGCTCAGAAGATTATTTTTGCAGTCTGTGAAATCCAGTGCCATTTATTACCTTTGCATAAAAAGCTGTAGCTCTAGTTTTGTTTGTTTGTTTTTGACTGAATAAAAGGCTTTTACTTTTTTTTCTAAAAAGCTAAAAACTACCAGTATGGACAAAGACCTCCCTTTAGCATGTGTTTTACTTGAATGCATGGAAAAATAATTTTTGGTAATATGCAGTATGTCTTTGAGGCTTACTAAAGACTTTATGGCCTTTAACGGGATCTGCTACATGTATTCTGTAAAATAATGTTCCTGGCAGACTGCAGTGGTATTTCATGCAGTTATTTTCAGGAGCCCTAGAGCCCTAGAGCAGAGGTAGCCATCAGATTCTTAGAGGAGGAATTGTCTTTTTGTTCTCTTAAATATTTACAAGCAGCAAGTGCGTTTCACAGTAAGTGCTTGTTCAAGGGGGAAAAATAAACAGGTCATTTGAAGCTGTTATGGTAAGAATCACCATGTTTTTATGGATATCATCTGCATCTCAAGTAGTTTTGCAAGTATGTCCTCTAAAAACTTCATGAAATGAGAGGCCAGGAAGTTGCTGAGGTGAAGGAGAGGAATTGGAGTGGTTCAAGGAGGAACTTCCCTCAACCTTACACATGTATAAACCCCATCATTAAAAGTTGAGAAGAGTTTATTTTTATAGATAGGCAGTGGATTTAAACATGAAAATGCAATGCTTCTGGTACTTTTGGAATGATTAGAATAGTAAGCTTTTGTTTGTTGCAGTCAGTGTTTGCAGCACTGCGAACTGTTGCTTGGTGAAGATTTTGGCAAAGAGTGGACATGGGAGGGACTGTGCCTTTGGATCTGTTTCATTCTTTCCTCTTCCTGGGCCTCACTTTAAATAAGCATTAATAGCGTGGCATATACATTCAGGATTTGCTGTGTTAACTTTGAACTTGAGCTGTGCTGTTTCAGAGTCTCTGAGCTAAGGGTATCACTTTCTCACCAAGCTGGAGTGGGGCTGGTCAGTGAGGTGGGTTTCCCCAGCTGACATTTGGTCCTCACATTTGTAAAGGTGTGGTGGTAGTCCCCCCCCCAAAAAAGAGATTGCTTGTATGAAAAGGGCTTGGTTCCTTGCTAACCATTCCCAGTAACCCACTTCCAGTTTGTAAAAATACAAAAACTGAAACACTGGTAAACTGCATTTGCTCCATTTGATGTTGTATGTACTTTGCATTGTGATATCAAGTTGCATTTTGGTGGCTCATTAATGCTTGAATATTAGAGAGCCTTAGCTTGTACACATTTCCGTCTGGAAACTGGATTTCTATCTGGAAGTGATGATTAGATAATATCAGGGCTACATTTCCAATTAGTCATATTGAGATTTTTGAAAAAAAAATGTCAGTATACCACTATGTAGTCTAGCAAGGAGGCTTTTTTAAAATTTTGTGTTACTGAAAACCATTAATCTGTGAAAGAAAATCTGCACAGGCTGGATTAGTTTATCTAGGACTTTATCTAGAAGATTAGACACGGTTGCTGTAGTTTATGTGCTGTCCCTCACAAAATGATCTTTTTTCTCTATATCAAAATGATCTTTTCTGCTTGAATGAATTTCTGCACGCCCGTTAGAGAGGGGTAGTGGGATCCTTTGGGTTCCCCAGTAAATATTTCTGTAAAACCTATAAAGATGTTTGGAGAATTTCCATGTATAGCAGTGTTTACACAGAATCACAGAACTGTAGGGGTTGGAGGGGACCTCCTGCTAAACCAGCTTCCCTGCGTTAGTTTGCAGTAGGTGTTATACGTGGTTGACTAACGAACAGGACCACAAGTTACAAGAAGAACCTTAAAAGCACAGAAAGAACAAGTAGTGAAAGGGCTTTAGTGTTCCAAAACAGTTCACAGTCTACGAAATAGTATTGTATGGCGCGTGTATTGGTGAGATAGGAGAAGTGAGGTGAGTGGATACAGTCGAAGTTGGGAGGATCAAGTGAAAAATACAAGTGATGCTCTAGGAAATTTCTGCAGTATTGCCTAGGAAACACAAAGTTACAGTCAGCAGCCCACACATCTCACTGCTCTCAGAAACTTCACATCTCGGGGAAAGCCCCTGGGACCATTCAGAGCTGGAGCACATGTTTGACGTGTCACACGGTCTCAGTCCTCAGAACAAGGCTTTTACACAGAAATGCTTTCATAAGCACGGCAGGCCTGTGACACCCTTGTTTTGATGTTGTGCCGCTTCCTCAGCAGTCTGAATTCAGGCTTCTGAACCTCTCTTTCTGTCTCCTCTGTGCTGACTACACCAAGTGGCTGCTGACCAGAGTTAGGGTTTTGCTTCAGATTGCATCTTTTGATGCTCAGTGTGGGATGTTAAGATAACTACTTTGTTATTAATCCCAAGAATTACAGGCTGACTTTCATTTTTATACCTTCCTCCGTGTGTTTTCTTGAAGAGCAGATGCAATGACCGATTCTCTAGATTTCTATATTGATCAGACGTATCAGTTTCCTTGTACAGGAGTCCACAGATGAAAATGACCTTTGGTAGTGCTGCTGTGCAGTGTAAGCCTACTGACTGTTTCTCAATATCATTCAGGATGACTTCCAACCAATACCATGTTTCCACAGCGCTCATTATTCAGCAGTATATGTGTCAGATGCCACGTGGTTTGAACTGTTTTAGGGGTTAGCCTCTTCTGAAAGAGAAGGAATTTCGGATATAGCTTTACATTTCTCATCTGCAAAGGATTAAGTAAGACTGAAGGGTAGACTGCTTTGATTACCCCCAGTTTTTAAATGCTGACTTAGAGTGATCGTAAATAGAGAAGAGAGTCCTTTAATTACTGTTTGTAAAACACTTTCTACACCTTTTAGATTTCTTTGCCGTTCTACTCACTTAAAATGGAGTAAACGACTCACTTTCCATGCAGATGCCATTAATCTTTCAGGCTGCCCTGATGGTCCCAGAGAGTCAGTCAGTCCCTAGTGCTGGAACCTGCTTTCTGAAGATCTGAGAGCTGCACTGCCTATGCATCCCCTTGCTGTTGGCTTTAAATGCCAAACTGACAAAGCGTTTCCTGAATGAGTTAAGAAATTTGGAAGTCCACAAGGTGTTCCACAGTCCTCAGTCACTGGTGTGCCTTTCTTCCCTAGGAAGCAGCAAGATGCTGTAGCTGCAAGGTGTCAGCCCTGTGCTGAACACTGTGGAGTGAATGTGCTGAAACTGATGTTTTGTGTTAGCTCCTTGGGAGAAGTATTTATAAAGAAGGTATCTAAGTATCCGGTGTAAACAAGAGAAATTAATTCTGCTTTTCTGCTTGTCTCCTTAGGTCTCCAAAAGGTGGCATCCATAGTGAAGGATATATTTTGGAGGTAGAGTGCTGCTCCTCTGTAAACCAACTTTCAGACAAGAAGGAGATACCCGATTTTATTAAGAAAGTGAGTAAAAAAAAAAAAACAACTTAAAAGCCAAAACACAATATGCCTTGTGCTATAGTTACTACTACTCATTGTGTCAGTCTGACAATAGGAGTGTACTTACATTTTGCGCAGTTGAAGCATTTCAGTAGAATTTGGTGGTGTTTTGTAATTTTAAGTACCTGAAGGGCAGTTATACTTAAGAAATATATTATTGATCGCACTATTATGAAAAAATGATTTGTAGTATCACAGAAATGTGACTTGTCTCAGATGATACCAACTAAGTTACATTGTAGAAAACAGTCCTGTGATGGCATAAACATTTTAAATTGAAACAGTATCATCATTTTCATGTTAGTGTCAAAATATTTGGTAGTACTATAGCTAGAAGTCCTATTAACTCCTAGAATTCCCCAGATTACTTAAGGTTTTTCTAGTATCATAATGTTTGCAGCTAGAGATGATACTTGTAAACTAAAGCCCTTTGTCACTTTCAATTGTATTGCTTTCAGTAAACTTCCATATACTGGGAAATTGAAAATAACCCTTAAATTCCTAATTTGTTTCCTTCTTTTAAAATTACTTTTGATGATTAAATATTCTACTAAACTGGAAATAAGCAGGCTGTGTCCATTTTCATGAAGACAGATTTGCTGTGCGTGGTTCAGATTTTGCAGCATCTGTTGTATCCTATTACATATTATAAAAACTAGCAGTAAATACTATGTTGACATAGCCACCTGGTATAAGAATAGAGTGAGTAGGCGTACTCCCTCTTAGCTTTAATCCATTTTGCAGTGATAATAGTGAAGATTTTGTAAAATAGATTTCAGCACAGGCTGTGTGAGTTCAGAAAGGGACTCAGCTTGACAGACTACAGTCATGTTCAGTCTCTCCTTTTTACTGTGAATAGTAAAAACTGGTTTTAAAATAATGCATGTATGACTATCTGATCATCATCATACTTACAGATAAATAGATTTTGATGTCAGAGCAAACTGAATTTTTCTGAGCACTTCCTGCTTTTCAAAAGTTTGATTCCAAATCTTATTTTCAAAGTTTATTACATTATTGCGTCTACGCTTAGGTAAAACTGGTGTAATTCTTATGTATTGGTTTCAAAATGTTTGATTTTACTCTTCAGTTCTTTAAGTCGAAGTATCTGTTGCAGCTGGTAGCAAAATTTTATGTTGTTCCAATCGAAAAATCTTTGCATTTGAGTCTTCAGAAAGAGCTTGGCTAACGTCAAAACAAGATGACAACCTAGGAGTCAGCTTATTTCCATAAATATTCAGTTCTGAGACTTTAAAATGCTTTTCTAGACGTGGAAATGTTTCTGTTGGTAGAAGCCATTTGATTATGGGGTTATAAAGATGCCTTTTTGAGATATAATCATTTAAATTTTAATAGCTGAAATGTATACTTACTGTTTCTCTGTAGGCTGAGTATGTCGCTCATCCTCAGATGTTATTTGATGTAGAGGAGTTTGAAGTTCTTTGAAGTTGTTGCTGTCAGATGTGTGCTGTGTCCGTGTCTATATCTGATTAAACACATTATGAAGGTCTCAACACTTTTTTGTAAATATAACTCAGGAAACAGGACTTGTTTGGGAGTAGGAATTAATTGTCATATTAACTAATTTGTCTGAGCAACAAAAACATCCCTTGCTCTTAAGGGCAAATAAAACAGATGTTTACGAACAAAATAAGTGAAAAATAAAGGAAGTTCTTCAAAGAAAGTTGAAACAAAAAGCTATTAGAGCAATTGTTTGCTTTCAAAAAAGACCAACTCTATAATTCTTCTCAAACTATGGAATACAGTTGAAGCTAATAGTGTGTTATAATTGAGTAGTCAAACCTTGATCACAGAGCTTTTTGTAAGAAGAGCTTTTAGCACAGATTTGCAATCATGTACGGCATTGCAAATTACTATATTTTTAAAAAGATACCAAGTATAATACCTATATCTTCAAAAATTTCTCCCACTATGAATTTACTAGAAAAAATTACTTTGAGAAAAATAATTTTATTATGCACTACTGAGCATGTATCATTTACATGGAATTTGAATAAGGATACAATTTTAATAACTTCTTTTCTCAACTCATCTTTTGTTGCACTGAAAATGCTGTATTGAATAGTACCTGCTTGTTCCTAACAAAATGATTTTGCAATGGAATACAGCATAGGTAATAACTTTTTTTTCTTCTATAACTCTTATAAATGTAGAAGAATAATGAAGTTATTATAAAAAAGAAGAAACAATGAAGTTATTTAACCTGGAGAATGCTTTTAGCTCCTTGAAACCATGTGCTTCGGTACTATGCTGATTATAAAACATTTCAGAAATGCCAGAGAAGACTCTCCAGTCAAGTCTGAGTGCTGCTGCTGAGAACTTTCTGCACTTTGTCTTCAAATTCTCTACTCCTTTCTATAAATTTTTGCCAGTGCTATGGCTTCTGACTGTGCTAAGAGCCATGAAAGAGAGAACACAGTTAAGTAGTGAGGACATAAAGTAGCATGGGACACACTCTTCCTGTGTCTTAAAAACCTGCTTCTAACACCACATCTTACTTATTCCTTCTTATCAATGTGGATCTAAGTTAGGAAGTGACATGCAGCTCACTGTATCCTAAAGAGCTCAAAAAGTCTCATGGTGTGTTTGTCATGTAATTCTGGACAATGGAAGAAATAACTGAACAGCTGTATATTACTGCTGCATTGATATCAGCTCTCCTGTCTTTTGCTCTCAGGAAAACAAGAGATTAAAGATATGCTCATCTGCTTTTTAGTGAGCAAAGCTAAACTTCTGAACTTCAGGTCTCTATGGCTCAGATCATTCAGAAGCTGTTGCAAGTCAGAAATGGTACTAAGATACCATATTTTGTAATACTTTGACTGTTGTCTCATGTAAAATAGAAGTAGCCTTTAATTACGTCCTTAGTTGCTCTTTGTTTCTGCATATTCTGTTACAATTTTTTGAAATCTGATGATGTTTCTCCTGCATCTGCTGAGACAAGTAAAGGAGAAAGAAGCTGAGTTGACATCCCAAGGAAAGAATTATTTTGGGTATGTGGTCACATATGAATGCCAGATACGTTTCTCATGACCTTTGTTTTTCACATCAATCTTGAGTTAGAAGAACTATGACACGCAGGGGACTTTTGCTCGTACTGTCACATCCTTGCACTGTTGATGAAAGGCTAGGAAATGGAAGAGCTTTGACTTCTAAAATTTCGGAAGCACATCTTTGTATCCTTGGCTCCCTGGTTAATAATGTTCTGTGAAAAGGAAATGTTGTTTGTTAAACTATTTCAGTTTGATTTCATTGGAGAGTTCGTATTTCTTGTCCCTGTGGACTCAGTATCCTTTCTTAGGGAAGTATGATGAGCATGGAGAAGCATGGTTTAAGAATGCTGTATCTCAATTGAAATCCAAATGCAGGCATCTCCCCTTTGTGTTTTTTACTAGAGAATGACCTTTCTGTGCTGATCTGTCCTTACTTGACACAACTTAGAAACAAGGCCTATTTCTTCCAACAAACCTAGGGCTGCACAGATGAGTAATTGGTTTTATGTGTCTACGTAGAAGTAGAACAATTTAGCTTTGGGTCATTGAAACTCCCATGTAATGCTAATCTTCTGAGTGTATTGTATGAGACTCTATTTGTCAGATCTGATCACTGCTGTTCGCTGCATTCGGTCTCATTTAGTAGCACGGAGCTGCCACTAACACCACTTTCCTAAGTGGTCCTCTGAGCATCTTCTGTACTCCAAAGTACCCTGGAAATTATTGGGAGCCCTGCAGCTGTGATGGCTTTTCCAGTAAGTTTGTTGACATGTATTTTCTAGAGACATGTATCTTCCAGTAATAGCTGGGCCAAGGAGTCTGATGGTACTTCAGTTGTTAAGTGGGACTCTAGGAAGGAATATGCCAACAAAATGAGTTGCAAAGAAACTGCCACCCATTTAATTTTTCTGAAATTTGACATCTGAAACAGTCATCACCGGTCCTCGTACAAAAGCAGGTTGCCTCTAATTAATGGTGAGTAGAAGGTTGGACTGCATTGAAAGGATCTTTCATTTCACAAATTTTCATAGGAAATTGCAGACTTCTGTACTCTCGTTTTTCTTGCCATACTGTTATAAACACACAAATAAATGTATGTATATAGAGATTTTATATATGTGTATATATATATATACATGTGTGTATATATATATATATATATATATGTATGTATGTATTGCTGGTCAAAGAGAGGTTCGTTCGCCAGCATCTTTTAAGTTGCTAGGTAGAAACAGCGATGGGTTATTTAAAAGACAGCTGTTTCTGCTATAATATAATACCAAGATGCCTGTGAATTCTCAAGAGCTTTTAAAATCTTTTCAGTAGATGTTCCCAGTCATGGGAGTGATTGAGCCCAGATTTGACTGTCCACTTATTTCCTGTGTTTACTCACATCAGAATGAACATTTGTCATGCATAGTCAAAACAAGGCACATATCCATATAGTGTGTGCAAGTGGTGGTAAATGATTTTGAACTCTTAACTTTGGAGTTTTAAATATATCGTGAGCATCTAACTAGATGGAGGTATGGAAAATGAGAAGTGTCATAGAACAAAATTGTCCAGAATATTACATTTTACAGGTATTTGTGTGCTTGTAACAGTATGGCAAGCAAAATGAGAATACAAAAATTACAAATCTTAGAATTTTTTGAACTTATCTTTATAATTATGAAGAAGAATACTGGTTCCAGTGTTTCTCACATTTTTTGTCTCTTTTTATTTCTCATTCTTCATCTCCTAATCTCTGCGTTCTGAGAAGGAACAAAGCTTTTATGTTCTGAAGAGCACTGGGTTGTTAGTGGACTTCTTGTCTGTGTTGCTGCAGTCTTACAAGGATCTTTTCTCTGAAGTCTCCAATTGCATTGTTAAGTCCAGATTTGTTAGATGGCAGTTGTACTCCTCAGCATTACTCGTTACTGTAAACATATATTAGCTGACCTGTTCAGAAATTTCCTGCAGGAGATACAGTCAGAACAGGTGACAGTAGAAGATAGAAAGGGAAAAATATTGAATCTCATAGGATAGTTCTTCAGATGAACAAGCAGTTCAAATATACTTTTATGACTAGAGAATAGCTCCTCTGGAGTGCTATTTATTACCTAGAATTACTTATCTAGATGTGATCTCAACCTCTTTTAAAATCAGTTCCATCCTTAAAACAAACAAAAAAATCTTACCCCAAAATTCTCAAAAAACTGAACAATACGGCAGTTATTTCTTTGGCACTGTGTAATGAAAACCATCTTGGAGCACTGTCTTCATTTTTTTTTTCAGTACAGAGCTGAAATTTTTAAGTATTTGAATCTTAGATACAGCCATGAAGCAGCTAACATTGATGGTTCAGTTATTTGTGATCTGCTGTGATAATATTTATTAAAGTGCATTTTGTTAACATTTTCTAAGTGTATATATAAAAAGGAATGGTAAAAAATAGCACATTCTGTATTTTAAACAGCCTGGTGTGAAGGGAAACATCTGTTCCTGGTTAAGCTTCTTTCAACTTCTGTTCTTTTGACGAAGCCATGTAAGAGTGTTGTTGATACGTATCTTCCATGAACATTGCAAAACTATTTTCAGGACTCTCCCAGGAGCGTGGTTGTGCTTTTATAATCCCTTGCCCTCAGCAGCTTTTAGAGCTGTCCCCTTGACCAAGACAAAAATAGATGTTGTAAAGTATGTATGTAGTTAATGTTTTTAATGATCCCACTTCTGTCTGGTGGGAAAATAACTTTAAAATAATAAACATGATAATATTTTATACTGCGCTAAAATAAAATATGGGCAAATTGTTCAAATTGTAATTTTGGCTACAAGTAACAGATGGTTTGATGAAACTATGTGGTTTAAAAGAAAGCGTTCCTTGCACATTAAATATGAAGTCCATAAGTTTCAGAGTGAATTCTTCATATTTAAAACCTGGATGTTTGAAGTCCTGAACCTTTTGATTTTTTATTGCTTAGGGAAGAGAGACACTAAATCAGCATTGCTGCAAATTGGTTCCAATTAAGTGAAAGGAATGTCTTCTGGTGCAAAGCCCAACCATCCATCTCTGTAGATCTTTATTTTTTCCCTTGCTTATGTTCAACCACTGGTTTTTGAGTTTCACTTGAATGATTCAGATGCAAGTCATGGTCTCCATTTTGAAACTGTATTTGGAAAATGGCAGTTGTCTAGATTAAGGTTTTGAGACATTGTTTTTACGGACACTTTTTTTGGTATCAAGCATTTGGGTTGAATGAACGTAGATGGCTGTTCTGTAGCAGCCTATCCCAGGTTTTTGGTATATCACAGTTCTTATCTCACAGTTTCCTAGGGATCCCAGAGTTCTTTATGTTCCCATATTTTAAATAGTGTGAATAAATCCATAATTTCCTTTTGGAGTTCTAGGGCAAAAAACGGACGGTGAGTATGTTACAGTTAGGCAGGTACTGTAGTACTGTAGTCACTGAACCTTTGTAGCCTATGTCCAAAAATGTTCTTCCTTTGCCAGCTCAGTGAAGGAGCAGATGCTAAAATAAGACAATTATTTGAGAGGAATTACTACACACAAGGCCACAGAAGCTGACGTAGTATGGTTTCAGGAGTTGTCATCTCCTGAGATGGTACGCACACTGAAAGGAACAAGTGTGCTTGCACTTCCCTACACTGTACATTTAGTACAGTTGTGTTGTTCTCAAAAAGGAACATATAACTGACAGAAGCTGAAGAGGAATTGTGACTGGTTCCTCTAGTCTCTTTCTTGGCTCTGGTAGCAGGAGACATACAGTTTGCTGTAACTTAATCTCTCTTGGCAGTGCTGTCTTAAGAGTGTATATTCTGTTTTATTCAATGTAACAGTAGGTTGCAGTAGATTCTTGCTTAATTACATTTTTCCCTGTTCTGTTTGTAGCTTTCAGTTCTCATTTGCAGAGTCTACTCCCAATGAGCGTGTTGTAAAACTGCAGAGCTTGCTTTCTTTTCCCTGTTCAGTGCTTTGTTCCGCTCCACCACAAATGCAGCGAGAGCTCAGTGTCAAATCAGTGCTTCTGTTGAAGGGAGTGTTTACTGCAAAAACGGTTATTGTCTTTGGGTTTTGTTCTTGAACTCTTAATTTTCTCTTGGATTTACCAAATTCTTTCTAATAGTCTTAACTAAAGTTCCTAAGTGGTGAATTTCTTGTCAGGGTTTTCCTTGGAATTATTAATATTAATAGTGTCAACAACACTGTTTAAAGGAAGACCGAGTGATGTCGGATTATGGTTACTCTTTTCAAAGCATCCCCCCAGTGTCTTGTCCTCGATGACCTATTTTGATGTAATTGATAGTAATAATAATAATTGGTAATTTGATAGCCTGAATACAGATATACAGATATTCTTTCTTTCTATAAGCTACATTTATATTTAGTTATACTTACATGAGCAGGAACTATCTTCCTCAAATTTAGAGTTTTACAGGTGAGTGTTTACTGGGAAAGGATAAAAATGTATAGGAAGTACAGGCTTAAGTGACAAAGTATCTCAGTCAGAAAGGTTACATGGTTTGGAAATTTACAAATACTGAAGCAGAATTTCAGAGCAAAAGGATGGAGAAATGATTATCAGTTGCTAGTTTGCTATTTGATTGGCAGAGTTATCCTTTTTTTGTAACTGCTGGAGATTCGAAGTGCATCTCCAAAAAGTCATAGAATTTTGACTTGTTCAGTAATAAATAAAACACTCTTTCAGAATATTAGTTAAGCCTAGTCGATTTTAAAACAACCAGTGAACACATGATGTTGCTGCATTCTCAGGAGGAGCTTGTGAGATCTAAAGTGTCAGAGGTAAGCTAAAAGCCTGTCTTAATTTTAAACATCTGTTTTCAGAAATGAACAAACTAGTATTTGTAATGAAACATGTACTACTAAATAGTAATGAAGGAGGATACCGTTGGAGAACTGTAGTCTCAAACATCCTTTTCCAATTCCAGCTCCTGTCATACAGTAAATAGTACTCTTCTCAAACAACAAAATAATTTTTGCTTGAAGATCCCTGGTGTGGTGTCTGTTGTCAAAGGGGTTTGTTTGAATCCTAAAAAGAAGGTAGAAGAATATGGTGGTCTTGTTTCTGGTGTGCATTACAAAATCTAACGCCTCTAACATTATTCTTTTAAAAACAACAAGCAAACAGGCAGGAAAGCATTTATTTTATTAGCTAAGATGGCTCGTGTTTGGTTTAAAAAAGTTTTAGATAGCTCTGAGCTAAATTGTTTCAAAACTATTGTTTCAAAGGCCATATGTTTTCCCATCAGTGGGACTAATTAGCAGTCTTTCTCTTAGCTTACTGCAGAGTTAGTACATGCATCTGGCCATCAGAAAATCAGTTCATTGCCACTGCTGAATGTTGTCCTTTCTCCAAATGGAGTTTATTTCTGTTATTTTTGTAGCAGCAGCAGTCCCCTTTTAGCTGTATTTTTTTTTTTTTCTTTTCAGTATTTGCTAATCATGGAATGTATAGCAAACCTATTAATGAAATGTTTTCTTCAAATGACAGTGTTTTAAAGATAGCTTTCATCCAGATCGTCAGGAGGTGTAAGTCTTGGGACCATTTAGGACTGTTACCAACTGAATTGTCCTGATGACATCAGTAAAACTCCTTTTACTCTGAATGCATTCTGACAGCTGCCAGCTCCTGGCATACAGGAGTTTTGAGAAATTCCTGGCATTTGTCATATTAAATCAACAATCTGAAAATCCTTATCAAAGAGAGAGATTCTCATTGTTAAATGATGTAGCATTATTCCCTATGTTTATCACTGTAGATGGAATACTATACTGAGCTTTTTGGAAGCATCTGATTTGCTGTGTGCCATCCCATGGGACAAATGTACAGAATCTCACTGTGTGCAATTACAGAAGCTGACAAATGTGTATGATTCTCATCAGCCTGATATCCTTGAGCTTCTGTATTTATAAGTATTCTCTTCTGTCTCTCTATGAATACATTATTTTGGAGCTGAAAATGCTACAAGTATTTAGTGTTACATATATAGTGTTACAGACCTCTGCGTTAGACCATCAGCTGTTTTCTAACTAGGTAGGAAGCCTTCAAAAGAAACAGAAATATTTGAAAAAGTGGGACATAAATTTCCTGCTTCAACATAACATTCTTCACGCTACCGATGGTTCCTTTTCTCCAAGTGCAGTATGAAATCAGTGGTCAGACAGTTATAAAATAAGTAATAATGCTTTGCAAACTTTAAGAAACATTAACACAAGTGCCCCAGCAAAAATTCAATTAAGGTAGTGACATCAGGATTTGACGCTGCTTGTTTTTATCCTTGGAGGAGTTACTGGGAGATTTGATATTTATTTCACAGATAGCAAAGGATAAATCTGCCTTTTTTTTCCCATTAAGGAAAATGCCAGGTTTCTAATCAAGCAAATTATAGGGTTGATATTAAATTCTTTAGCTGCATTGGCCTTCAGTACACATGAAATTTCACCTCTTCTTTAAACAGGTTCTATTTTTAAACTGGCATAAGTGCAAATTGATAGAAGCCAGTTACAGGCTGATTTAGATGTACCCTCTTGGGGTTTTGCCCAAATTAAAATAAATGAGTGAAGTTCTCCTTCTGCAGTTAAACAGCGTCTTCTGTGTTGGAGACCTGTTATTGTTTTTGTGGTTTATACCATTCAAGCCACACATTGTGAGACACTAAAAATGTTTCTGTTCCTATCTGGGGAAAGAACAAAAGAATTTTTTGTTTTGTTTTGTTTTGTAGGAGTTTCCCTTTTAGGAATTTCCCTAAGTGTAAAGAACAAGTATGCAGCATCTATAAAACACAGAAAAAACTGTCAGTAAAATAATCGAAATTAGTATAGATCACTTAAGTGTAAGGGCATTTTTATCTTTCTCTTTTTTTATGTGGCACATGGTGGAAATGCATTTCTTCTGCTTTTTCCTCTTATTTAGTAATACACTGCAGAATGGTGAACACTTTTCCCTGTTTGTTCTCCGAGCTGGCATGTAAAAACAACTAATTGTAGTATTTATCTGGTCTGGAGGGTGTTCTGGGTGAGCCTGTCAGAACAGCACCGTGCTCTTTCCATCCACTTCAGCTTTACTCCTCCTTTCTCCTGCACTTTGCCCTCTTTCTGATTGCCAACACAGCCTTTGCTAGGTATTTTCCCTGTGTGGCCAGTGTGCATGAGCAGACATTGTTGTTTCTCTGTACTAGCATGGGATACCTGGTAAGGCCGAAAGCCTGCAGAGCTGCAAAGAACTTTGCAGGTGGCTGATGGAAACAGCCCCGCTGCACCAGTACTCATCACTCTTGGGCACAGCCAGTCAGGGTATGGAGTCTGGGCTTCTTCTCTGTGTCTGCGACTCTGGTTTTTCTAGTTAGAATATTTCAAATACAGGTAACAGAGATAGGAATGTATAGTGAGTGGCGTAAATCATTCTGGATCTGAAGACAACTAAAATTCTCTGCTAATGAAACTTTTAAGTAGGATACAAAAAATAAAATTAGTTTTGTTTGCAGTTTGAATATTTTAGAGCTTCATACTTTATGATGAGAGCTTGCTTCTTCATAGTTTTGTGGGAAGTTGGTAAGAAAGACTGTTTGCATCTGCTGATGCATAACTTTGCTGTTCTGCAGCTCACATTGCACTGTTGATGTAACATTTCCTGTTAAATTGGCTTTATGGAAAACAGTGGTTGGTTCTCCCTTATGTAATGAGGAGAATCTGATGGTTTTAAGAGAGGTGGTGTATTCTGTATAGTGCAGACACATTCTCTTTTTGTAATCTTTCTGCTAAACTGTTAGACTAATACATCTTAGAATATCATAGAATCATAGAATGGCTTGGGTTGGAAGGGACCTCAAGGATCATCAGAGTCCAACCCCCCTACCACATGCAGGGCCACCAACCTCCATATCTAATACTAGACCAGGCTGCCCAGGGCCCCATCCAACCTGGCCTTGAACA
>JAOWBP010051601.1:3964-15095 GCA_028571105.1 Tragopan temminckii | reverse complement strand
TCCTCTCCTCTCCTCTCCTCTCCTCTCCTCTCCTCTCCTCTCCTCTCCTCTCCTCTCCTCTCCTCTCCTCTCCCAGAATTAGTAGGCCTATAGTCTTCTAAATGAAGTGCAACAAATGACATCCTTGCTTACTTAGAATATAGGATCATAAAAGTACCAAAAGTATGGCCATCTGTAGAATGAGGCATCAGTCTGGTACCACTGCATGTCACCTTTAGAGGATGCTCTCTCTCTAGAGCAACGTATGACAGATGCCTTAACAGATTAAGCTTGAGAGATCACTCCTTAAGACAGGAGCGAAACCTGAAAAACACACATTCATGTAATTTGCTCCTATACACATACAGCAGTGATGAGTCCTTCAGGTAACCTACACCAACATGCAACTATTCTTACCATTAACTTGCTCCTTTCAATGTCTCATCTAAATTTCCTTCACCCCAGTTTAATCACATTATTTCTCATGCTACCTGCAGTGAACAGTGCCACATTAATTCCTTTCTTTATGCTTTGGCCACTTATATTAAATCAGTCTGGAATTTGATCTACCCAGGAAATGAATCAATTTCAGACATCCCATTATCCTTGTTCTTTTGCCTTGCCAGAAATGTCCGGATGAGGATGATTGTTTCCTAGCCAGTCACTTCAACCTTTTCTAGGCACTTAAAGTAAACTTTCCTGCAGTGATCCTTAGCACACTGAGTACCAAAATAGAAGTTAATGGATGCTCTGAGAGTAAGGTATGTTTATTTTGGCACTACTCTGCACAAGTAAATGTCTGATTGTAGGAATCTACATATGAAAGTAAAGACTGAAAGACTGTACTTTTTTCTCTTCCTTTCAACTACTTTGGCAAATCAACCATGCATCTTCTCACTTCCTTCTTCTTAAAGCTAACCAGATGACATATGCCAGTGTCAAAATTTCCCACTTATCTTTTGTTTACTCTTCAGTCACCTCAAGCGTACAGCAAAAAGTTTGGGCTGACCTTAGGGTATGGTGTTTGCTAATAACTGAAAGCATGATTTGACCAAGTTGCCATTTAAAAATATTACTGTTCAGTCTGCTTTGCATGGTTCCACACAGCAACAGTAGGTGCTGAAAGTTAGCAGAACTAAGAACAAAATAATCATTAATAATCTCTAATAAGTCCTGTGTCTGATGCCTGGAAGATTGATGGAATAGATGTTTTGTTTTTGTTTTTTTTTTTTTTAAACTTTGCAACAGCGATAAATAAAATAATAGTTGAAGAGTGGGTGAAAGAAGTTTTATATTATATTTATTTTCTTTTTGTTTTCATTTGGCTTCACACTGTGCTTATGCAAATGCAGTCTCCTGATCTGCAAATAAAAGTTCCCCTGACAAAATGGCCTGGAATGATTTTGAAGACATTCTCTGTAAAAATACAGTTAAAAAAATCTGCCAGAGTGTAAATATTTAATTTTTCCATTTGTTTTCTTCTTTACATGAAGTGTACATGACAAACCTAATTCATAGCTTCTAATGTTGTAGCTAATGTCAACAGAGATACAGTTGGAAAGGAAATTACCAGAACTGTCATGATTTCACATCCTTTCTGTAATTTCTTCTCCTGCCCAGATTGCTTTTTCATGACGACAGACACTGAAACAGACTGACTTGCCAGGCAATTCAGAGTGTCATATAATAAAGTGCAAGTCTTAGAGTTCTGTATACAAAGAAATTACCCATGGAAAGTACCCACCACAATGAGAAAAACAGAACAGCACATTTGACCAGAAGTTAAAACCAGACAAGAACAAATTACAATAAATGGGCAAATGTTTAACAGATTAAGCCAAACTGGGTCCTGAGGATTTTCTGCCTTGGGATGCGATAGGAGGGTTTTTCAGAATGTATGATTTACTTAAACATTACTTGACTCAAAGACGCAAGGAGTAACCAGAGTAATTGTGTAGTTTGTGTTATACTGGCAATAAGACGAAGTTTATCTAGCCTTTCTTTTAATCTTTTATTACCAGAGACCTGTTTCAGTAACCTTTCAGCCTTAATGTGGCCAAAACAATCTGGTGTCCTAATGGCCATTGCCCTACATGTTGGAAATGTGAGCATTAGAGAAAATCCACACGGTATGCAAATAAAATGCCAATTTTTCACTGTTCTTCTGCATTCGGATGAGACAATGGTAAATTATGCCAGGCTGTGAAGTGTGTGTGTGTGAAAAGTGCAAACTGAGTGTGAAAACCATTATCATGATATTAAGTGTTAGATTTGGTAGTCAGTAGTAACAAGGTCAGTGCCTCAGAGAGCAACTCACTGCAGAGTGCCAAGAAAAGGGAAAATGATTAACTTGAGTTTCCAAGGGAAAACGAGCAGAGCAGTCCAGAAGTTCAGTAGTAGATTGTCTATAGTCATGCTAAGTCTTTGTCTCACTTTCCTTTAGCAGTGGGAGCAAAACCTCCGCTTGGATATGTTTCTTCCTTACTGCTAAATCCATTTGCTCTGGGAATTGTTGGAACATAGAGGAAACCTAGGGATCTGAGCAAGAAAGAGACCCAGGATGTCCTCAATTCTCACGCTGAAACTTGGCGAAAAAGAATTGGCTCTTGTAATTTCCTCTCCTCCCTCCAAAGAGGTTAACTCAGTAATTATTCTAAGTAACAAGATCCCTGCATGCTTGGCAAAAAGCCAGAGATTCATCCAAACCTGTGGGCTTACTTCCCTGACATTCAGGCCAATTGGTGCACTCGGGGTGCACAGTGAATTGCAGATGGAGTGATCTCATGTGCAGCACTGGTAGAAAGCATAGAAATATTTACTCTTGCATTGAATGCAAATGTAAAAAAGGTCTGCCTGTGCCTGCAACCTGAGCATCCAGAAGGGGAGTCATCCTTCCAGCCCTCCAGATTAAGTCTAGTCTTTCTTGTCTCATCATTCCCATTTGTGAAATGGAAACAGTTGCATTGGCTTTGTCTTGCCTTGCCCTGAGGAACTGGAATGAGCTAGACCTTTCAAAAGGACTTTGAAGATAGATTATTGTTTTTCATTACTGTGTGCAACACTTCCCACCATGAAGTGATATTTGAAAATAAAGGTACAAATCTGCCTTGCCGAAAAGTAATGCTAACCTTCCGCTAGAAGCATCTCACTTCTTTAATTGTTAAGTGGAAATCTGTAGGGCTTGACAGAGTCATTTGTAATCATCGCCAGTGCTTCTGCACCACCAACCTGGACCTGGTGTATTTCATATTTTCCCTGCTTTCTGGGGGAGACTGTGTGCTGTGACTTTGACCTTGTACATTTCCTTTTTTTTTTTTTTTCAGGAGGATTAAGCTGCAGTTGTTTTTCTGCTAGCAGTGAGTATAATTTGCAGCCTAAGAAATATGATTTCCTTCTTTTAAAATGGGTCAAACCCTTTTGGTTTTTTAACCACAAACAATGGAGTTCAGAGAAAAATCCAGAGGAATATGGACTTTGGAGCCTTTGTGGCTTCTGATGTGAAACAGGCCTGTCTAATGCATCCAGTTCCTTGTCAGTTGTGAAAGAAAAGTCTAAAATTTCATAATATCATATCAGTTTCACAAACAACTTGCCCTTTTCAAGTAGGTGCTTAAAAACTTCATTTTCTTTTAGTAAAGCGTTGTTTGTATTTATGCTGTAGCAAGCCTTATTTTCTAGGGGAATGCAGAAAGGAGGTAAAGAATTAACTTCATTTCAATTTTCTGATAGAAAACAAGTAACTCCATTTCAGATGTCTGTGTCTCCTTCAGTGTACTTAAGGATTTCACGTCATTTGATATTCTCTTTGAGAACCTAGGAATTGGTTACGAGCTTCTTACCTCTGTTAGATTTAAACTCTATTTCATTTTCACCTTTGGGAATTTAGTCTGAGTTGAAGTGTATGCATGCATGAATTTAGTCATGGTAACATTGCCGTGTCTCTTTTTAATGGAGAGAACTCAAAATTCTTAATCACACGGTCATTTCTCAGAACATCCCTGTCAGATGGGAATGGTACTTATATCATCTCCAGGACTGAGACAATCATATGCAGCAAACCATATTTCTTCCTTCCTTCTGTAATGACACTTGCCATGAGAAGACAAGAAGTAGACTGCTACTTCCATGTAGACTGATGTAACCTCAGGCCAATGTGCTTTGTTTATAGCTCATTCAAAGGGTTGTTGCTGGATCTGCCTCTGATAAAGCAAGTTTTTAGCAGGTGGAGCAGTAGTAATTTCTCTGTAAAGGCTTACAGTCCCACTGATTTCATCTGGCACAGTTTCAGCGGGTGAATGTCTGCTGCTCACTGTCGTCAGCAGCCTTAGGGCTTTCTCCATTGAGGTGTGAGATGTGGATTTGAGAGACAAAGAGCTTCAACCCTGGCTCATCTGTGATCTAGCCAGCAGGCCTTCTGTAAGAGGTGAAGAGTGTTGTGCCTTTGGCAGCACTTGTAAAGAGGACAACCTTGTTCAGCTCTTTTAAAACAAAGGTTGGGATCTTCTCAACTTAGGCGAAGAACCCAATCTGTAGATCTCAGCTGGGTGAATCCTGAAAGGTTCAGCCCTTCATCAAGTAATTTTTGTAGTATCTCTAGAAGATGGGAGCTTTATCAACTTCCCATTGACTGGCTTAAGAGGCTTTTTACTCAGTGCAGTGGCTGACATTGAATGCCATAAGCACTAGACAGAGCAGAAAGAAACTTGGAGAGGATGAATGCCACTCAGAGAGTAGATCTAAAATTAAAGTACATCACTGTCTCACTTCTAAGAGGTACCTCATGGTGCCAGCTCAAGGACCTCAGTAAAAGCTGCAACCCATTATGTGCCAGGGCTGCCTGCTATAATCTTGATAGATGAACAGCATGATGGGTCTGGCAGGTCATCTCCTGCAGAAAGGCTAACAAACTCTTTCTGTACCTTAGGCAGATGGAAGGATGGGTAACAGAAGCGCACGGGGAAGCAGGTACTTTTCTAATTACCCAAAGACTGCTCACCTTCACAGACCAACAGTGCTGACTTAATGCAGCAGCTTTTGCACCAGTTGAGAGAACAGCAAAGCTGCCATAGCAACATCTTCTCCTCAGGGGATCCCAGAGAGGATTCTGACCTACTCAGCCCAAAATTTTTCTCTACTTCCCACTACCACACTGCCCCTCCAGCTGGCTACAAAAGACAAAATCCAGCCCATAAACTGGTTAAACATTTACAGCTTTTAAGATCTTGCAAGCAGTAGAAGCAGCTGTCAAATTGTGAGATACCTCCTCCGGCGCATGACATGCTCCAGCATCGGCGTGTTGAGGATGTTAGTGGTGAGAGTGGCTGCAATCACAGCCTGAGGAACACATTAAGTGGCCAAGTCCAAAGTCCTCTCCTCCACAGGTGACTCAGAGGTTTGAAGATGAGAAATCACAGACCAACACAGATTGGCAACTTCTTTATACGTCTCCACTTGTCAAATGCAGTAGGAAAAACGCTGAGCAACCTGCCCGAAAGAATTTTAAAGTGTGTAGAGAAAGGCCTCAGACTTCATTTTTCCCTCCCAAGAATGGTGCTTATACAGCGTTCAATTTTGTGGGCTCCCCCATTTCTCTAAACAAGCTACGGCTGCTTTTCATTAATATTAATTGCTCTGGCATGCATATTTTGCTCTCCTGTGTAGACACTCACAGGAGAGGACAGCAGAAGAAGGATCAGTCTTTCTCATATTTGATACTGCCTCTCAAACAACTGAAGATATTGATTGATGCTTCACATTTCCAAATATTCCCTATGATGAGAGAAAAAGTTACATTCTGCTGAAATGAATGTTGTATTGTATTAGGGATCAGCAAATATATCTCTTCAGTGAATTCAAAGCATCGTTCTTTTTTTTTTTTTTTTTCAGTATCTTTCTATGTTGTCATACTAAAATAGATAGATTATATGTATTATGCACTCCTTCTCAAATGTGATTGAGTTATCACAGTCAAAAGTTTTCCCTCTGAATTTATCTGAGAGAATATATTACAGTTGTAGTCAGAGAGATTTGTTGAATGACAGTACCTTTGGTTGTTATGGCTCATCTGTCCATATTAACAAATAAACATGGTAGTCATGGTTGTTGATAGTGTTATTTTGATAAGTTAGACGTGATTAAGATGTGATTATAGCAGACATGATTGATAAAATGAAAGTATCTGGATAGCCTTTGAAGTTTTAAATCTTGCTTCCAGTCAAATGGCAATTATCCAATTTGTGGCTAATTTTATAAAAAGAAGAGAAAGCATGTGAGCACACGATATAGAATTGTATATCAACCCTCCAGAACAAGGCCTCCAAAGATTAGATTGGGCTTTTCACAAATAGCAGTATGTTACTAATGGCTTTGCTACTTAAGATGCAGCATGAAACACTACACAAACCTTGAGCAAAGTAAAATATATATTCTAAAGAAAACTTACTCAGATTTAAAAGGTCAGTGAACAGTATTTGCAGAAATACCATATCATACTTTCCAAGGAAAAAAAATAGCTTTGACTGAAGGCAAAATTTGGAAATAAATATTTGGAACTTTTTTTAATATGATAATTGGCTTAACAAGCTAGAGTAGTAACAGGAAAAGTGAACTGACAGTAATCCTGGAAATTTTGGGAGCCTTTATGACTTAAAAATTGAGATATATATTTCTCAGTTTACCTCCAGAGATCACAAAAATTGTTAAATGATATAGACAAATCACTGCATACTTCTGATGTCTCATCTGTATAATGATACATTTGTCCCTTATGCCAACTTTGATATTTCTGGGAAAATATGCTAGTTGAAGACTAGATATTATAGCATATAGATATGTAGATAGGTAGATGTGAGAAGGAGCAGAGCTTTAGAAGGATTGGGGAATGTATGACCACATTACATTGCCTTCAAACTTTTTGAGGTGCACAATAATTTAGTGGAAAAGAAATATTTGAAAAATAAATCAAGAATTTTGGGCAAAAAGTAAATGTGATGGATGAAAGTTCGGTTACTTTACATAGTGACAGATAAGTAATGAGGTTGAACTGGTTTGACTTTGTCTGGGAATAGAATAGATGGTATTCTTAATAGGCTTAAATTGATTCTTAATAGTTTAGACCATCTGCTGAAACTGTAGAATAATAAAACTAGTAATTTTATTATGACCTTAGTCTAATGCATGCTAAACACTCTGGGAAAGTATTTGGACATTTTTAAATCTCGTTTTGGTTGAACAGCTTGGAAGAAGTAATTTGTATGGGATTTGGGGGTCAGGTTATGGCATGGCTGGTGTAGAAGTAAAGTCATAAAGGTTTCAGTTATTTCTTGTTTGCTAAATGATAATTTCACCATTCACTCAAGACACATTCTCTAAAAATAATTATACGCTAAATAATATATAGGGAAATATTCATATAATAATATTATGTATTTGGAAGTTTGTGTATATCTGTGTACAACCATATCTTCCTACACTAACTCTGATCACATTGTTCTCAGGACACTGGATCATCCAAATTGTAGGTGGAGGCCATTTATAACAGCACACTCTGCCACAGACGTGCTTAATGATAACAAGATGCATTTGAGTTGCTGACTTCTTCTGTCGGGAGCGTGCAGTCTGAAGGAGGAAAAACAAAGCACACAGTTGTCATAATTATGAGTTGAAGAGAGTACTGTAAGATAAAAATAACAGAAATGAAGAGCAAGAGAAATGTTTATATGTACAGATGCCTCCTGCTAATGCCTGACATGAAATATTTTGAAAAGCTTAAAATTGGCAGGAACTCTAGTTCTTCTAGGTGTATTTGAAGGCTGATCACAGGAACACGTTATCTATACGATAAGATTAACTCCACCTAACTTCTATATATAACCATAGCATTGTTTGTGCTAAATTGAGGTATATTTTATAATATTTTTTCACTTTCAGTAGATATACACTATAAAAATAGAAGTCTAGATTATTATTTCTGTCATTTGATTGTGCAGTACCTGGCGAATAGGGTCTTGATCTATGTTAAGGCTGATAATGGCAATGGAACACAGAGAATACAGACACTTGTGTTAAATGGCTATTTCTAATACACTTAGCATTCATACAGCCCATGCTGTCAAATACAGGAATTTATTTGAGATTTGCATCATCTCTGATAATGATTCTGATCTGTTGTCTGTAATGCAACAAACATATAGATTGCAATGCCAGGGAGCCCAAGTCAGAGGTTGGAAACCTAGGGTTTAGCATAAAGAGAATGAAAAGATGTCCCCACATTACTGGAAGCTGAGCACTGAAAATAAATTTTCTCCCTTCCAACGCAAGTTTGTCTCATTGTAATAGAAAAGAAAAGAGGTGTAACTAAAGGTTGCAGAGTCCTAATTGAAAACCAGTGTTTTAAAGACATGATTATAGATCAGGATAAAAAAGATCTGCTCCCATCTCTGCTCTAGACCTGAGTCAGTTACTTATTCTCTCAGCCCGCTAGTTCCTCTGATTGTGATGAATGTGCAGCAGTATTTATTTAAAGGGACACTAAGACACAATTTATTGATATTTGCATTATGCTTCCAGATACCTGGGAGGCTGGAGTATGGAAAGATATCAGTATCAGTAAAGAATGACATAGTTCAACTTAAAAATGAAGATATTTCTCTGCAAAGTAGGTAGAAGTTTACACAAAAATCTTTACTTTCAGAAAGGGAGCAAAGGCTGGACCATTTGTCCTTCAGATATGGTGATTTGAAACAGCATCAGAGCTTCCAGAGAGGAAATACAGCAATCTCCTCAAAATAGCAGAGGGAAACACAGTATTAACCAAGGGCAACTTGGAACCAGCAGAGTTTTTCACAGTGATAGTTAATCATTAAAATAAGGGGTAAAGGGAAGGGATGAATTCTTCATCTTTTGATGTCTTTAAAGTTGAAGGCCCAAATGGAGGAAGCATTTTAGGCAAAAGAGATTGGGCTCAACAACAGAGTGCGTAAAAATTGAAGCTCTGTAGCATATAAAAGATAGATGATCTGCTAGTCCCTCTATGTACGTGATTCATCTCACAGAACCTTGGATATCTAAAGTTAGGTGGCTAAGGCTGAACTGCTTGCCGTGAGCTCTTATTTTTTAATCAACAGTAAGAAATAGGCATCTCTAGAGAGCAGTGTTTGACATGCTTTACATGTCTGTTCCAGAACTACGCAAATTGTCCTCTGGGACACATCCCTCTGTGCAACACCTATGATCTGTGGAACAGCGGCTCTCAATCTATAGGGCTGAGATTTGTTTGGTGGTAGTACTTGCTTTGCCTTACATAGGAGTTGGTTACCATTTCAGTCGTATTGCCATGATGATGCAACATTTCATGTTTTAAAAGTAGCACCTGAGAACGTCACTCTCATTTATTTAAGGAGCAATATTCTCAGGCCTATAGACTTTTTCTGTAGTTTTGATAAACGTGGGCCAGATCCTACTCTGAGTTACTTGGTATATAGTTACAGGTTCTGGTGGAATTACCACACCTTATGCCTCAAGAATAGAAGTAGAAATGAGCCAATTTAAAAGGATTAATCCAACTGCCATAGCAATTTAATTCTTTTCATGCAAGCAATGCTCGAATGAATGACAGATCTGGAAAAAAATGGAGTACATCACAGAGCATTTATGAAGCAAAGACAATTGAGAAAATCCTTGTTGAGCATGTGGAGACACAGTGTTAAAAACACTTTCATCTTTCATTTCTTCCTGTCTTGTAGTCTTCTTGGCTCTATTTCAAATTCACTTCATCACTTCGTGTTATTTGGTTTAGACCTGTGCCTCTTGTGGATCCCATTAATAGTGGTCTCCTGTGTAGTTGTATCCAAATTCCTCCAGCCTAGCCCTGTCACTCCAGATGACAAGCCTGTCATCACACTCAAGGTGTGCTCTGAGCAATGCTCAGCCCACATCTGAGGTGAGGAACTGCAATGTTTAAAACAGGGAATTGAGTACCTTAAACACTCTCCATCATCAAGGGAAGATGTGGGTACCTCTGGCAGGCTCTTCAGACTATAAAATTCTGTCTTTGTCTTTTTATGGAATGCAGAGAGAAAGATGTCTCAGACAGGTTCCCACTGCAAGGTAGCTTGGATTCACGTTGTTGGCAAGCCTTGGCTCACAAATCACAAAGATTTGTAAGGCATTAGCGGGTAGTCAGAGAACTTCCAAGTAAGAGTGAGTTCATCACTCTTCATATAATTGCAGAGACAGCAGATGCGGTTTATTTATGGTCTTACAGCTAGTCACCATTCCTGCCAGGTGCGTGTCATCATTTCACCTTCTCCTGGCCCATTATCTTCCTGGACAGTCACTCCCTAGCATCCAACAGCTACTGCCACCCAAATAGGTAAAGGCAGAGCAATCCAGACATACCTCATTGCTTTGGATGAACTTGTATTTAGGAATCTCTATGAAGTAGAGGATCTATGTAAACCTGTGTCACCATTCCCCAATTGAATCCCTGCATCACTTATCCCAAAGCTAGCAATATGTTGCATCTGTCACTGTGCACATGCAGCCTGATGTGTGGACCAGTAATGGTACAAATCGATGCTGCTTTCCATGGAGGCAAATATTTTGATGCAACTGAGACTTCTGTGCAAGGGTGCGCTGAGGAAAATCACTGTGCACTGCTCTGAACTGTGAATATAGGGAAACTTTTCAGAGTTTACACATGCTTTCCACTTGTAAAAATTCACATTTAGTATATTTAGTAGACATTTAGCCCTTTCACTGCAGTTTTCTCTCCAGTGTGACAGACTCCCACTGACATCAAGAGGAGCTTCACTGGCAGCACACATACCAAAAACGCCTAGATCTCTCCAGCAGCAAATAAACACCTGAAGCCAGTAGCAGGGGTGAACTGTGAAACCATAGCTCTGAAATGATATTTGTTTTCCCACTTTCCCAGAACTTACTATGGTCACTGTCCCTGGAGGTGTTCAAGTAATGTTTAGATGTGGTTCTAAGATGGTTTAGTAGGGAAATATTGGTGGCAGGTGGACGATAGGACTGAATGATCTTGGAGGTCTTACCCAGTAAAATCTTACCTAGAAACAAACCTCTTTATATTTGTAAGACTTAGTAATCTTTTTTTTTTTTTTTTTTTTTTTTTTTTTTATTTTTT
>JAOWBP010051600.1:0-15102 GCA_028571105.1 Tragopan temminckii | reverse complement strand
GGCTGCTCATTTGGAAAGAAAAAACAACCAACAGCGCAAAGACTGCGCGAGAGCAAAGGAGGAGAAAGCATGATGTGACCTCCCAGCAGCCAGGGTCAGCCACAAGAAAAATCAGGAGCAGATAATGAAAACCAAGTGTCAGCATCTGAAAGGTAAAGTCCATCAACCACTGAAAGGAAGAGAACAGTGCACCGACCGCCTTACTGACCCTGCAGCTTGAGGCAAGCTCAGACCCCTACAACTGCCCAAGAGGCTCAATATGGTTTAAACATTAATATGACATCAAAATTTCACAGGCTTCTGAAAAGTCAAAGTAAGGGAGCTAACCTCACACAGCCGGAGGAGCTTCCCATTAGCAGTTTACTACCACAGTTCCAGCTTGAGATAAACTGTCCAACTCCTGACGTGCAGTGATTCCAGCAGCACTGGAGGCCATATATGGCACTGGCAGTCATCCTGCTTTGGGTGCTGACTCGGGTGGCCCAGCAGCTGTCAGTGGGGCAGGAGGGAGGTTCCTGCCTCCAGCCTTCCCCCAGCCCCCTGCCAGGCTTTGTCACCCTCACAGCAGGATGAGCAGCATTCACGCACCAGGCTGGAGGGGAGGTGCGGGTCATGGCCTCCCAGATTGGGCTGCAATAGTTATCTCCACAGCATAATCCAGAAGAATATAAAACAGAGGTGCTGGCTGTATCGATCAGTATTTCGACATGTAAAACAACAGTGGGTGCACTCATAGCACTCAGACTCTAAATGAACATTTTCCCCATGCAAATTCCACATTTAAGCTCAGATGTTTTAAATGCAAGGAAGGCACCCAGGTTACTACTCAGCTCAGCTGGCAGCAGTGCCCATCTCAACCCATCAGCACTCCCGGTTCACCAGCACATTACAAACACAGATGCTGCAGTTTCAAACAGAACAGAGCCCATGTGAACTGCAGGCAGCAGTTCCAAAAAGAGATGGTAAGCAAAGAAGTGATTTTGTAAATTGTGTTGATTCAAGTATTCCAGGATGTTCCATTGTGCAGAGTGCGGGACAGCTGGAGGAAACAGGTTTAAAGGCATGGAGGAAACAAATGAAAGAATACATTGCATACCAGCCTTACACAAACAGGCTCCATTTCAACTTGCTTTACAATTGAATTCTGTCTTCTGCACCACTACATATTTTCCTTTAAGTGCCTTAACTCAATAGCAGTAACCTGATCACAGATATTAGACTAAACCAGGTTTTATTTCCTTTGTTTTAGGCTTGCCAATTGATGTGAATTGAAGAGCTGCAAGGAGTGGATATGAACACTTAACAATAACTCAGTGCTGAGAGGGGGAGCGTGGCTGTGTCCCCCCACCTGGTTGGGCAGCTCAGGTTCTCCTCCTGGCTTTTTTCCTTTACACACAGAACACATCACCTATAAGCTATTCATGACCATTTTGAATGATCCCCCTACAAAAAAAAAAAAAAGAGCACATTTTTTTTTATGAAGCAGAAAATCACTGAGAAAATACTCCTGTATTAAAGTCACTAATTAACAGGGGAAAGAATGAGAATAAATTCTGTGGATTTCCAAATTATAACATGTACTTCACAATGCTGGAGTGAGCCCTGCTGTGTAAGCTTTTCTTTTGAGAACCACTTCTGTGATTTTACCTCGGGTCTCTTCACAAGTTTGGCTCCTGGGCCTGGATCACCGAAACAAATGTGATTTTAAGAAGCGTTCAGTAGCCCTGGCAGGAAAGAGGGGCGTGGGGGTATTTGTTTCGTAATGATTCATGCCAACAATGCTTTGGGGTTTTTTTTTTGGGAAAAGTTAACAAGCTCACGATTGCACGACGTGTCTGATTTTCAGTGCTCCCATTCTAAGCTCAGCTCATTTTGCACAGGGCCAGAACGTGACTCCCTCTGGCTGTGTGCTGCTGTGCTCTCCAGAGGCCAAAACGCGACCTCTGGCCACAGCCAAGCCCTGGAACCAATTCAGAACAAAAGCAAGACGTTGAACCCTCCAGCCCAGATAAACCCCAGCAGGCTCTCCAAAGTCAGCCCAGTCAATGAAGGCACTGTCTTTGCAATGTGCTTCTCTTTAAAGGTAGTTTTCAGTCCTTTCTCAAGGTCTGTAATTATTGCCATGCTCCTTCTCTCTGCTGCAGCACGTCTGAGAAAGAATTAGGTGACAAACCCACACATTTGAAAGAAATCCCAGCTCTTTTCGACCTCCGTGCACAAAGCATTCCTATTGTACCTCACATTTCCTGTTTGTGTTGCTCTGCAGCCCGGCCACTGAGCAGAGCTCTCCGGCAGTTGCTCCACTTGGCTCTATCAGCAAGAGAGCAGAGATGGGTATTTAAAAAAAAACAAAAACAAACAATTGCAGACAGCCAGAACTCGCGCTGCACTTCTGACCTGTAAGGAATTCGCTCCCATTCATCCCCCACCACTACAGATTGTAACACAGCATATATACAGAGGGGACATGTATCAGCTGGCTCTCACACGAGGCTTTCTGATGGGCATGAATTCTAAGCTGATCTTTCCCTCGATCACATCATCTGCAATCCATTGCCCGAGCTGAACTGAAACTAAGTCAGCAGTATGAAGATGGCAGAGGGCAGCTCCAGCCCAGCACCCCACCAACATTGCCTGCTCCTTCACTCCACAAGCACAAGCAATTCCTGAGAAGTCATCTCCCAGCAATTAAGCTATTCATGCCATTTGTCTTTTAATATACCAGCAATATAAGAGCAGACATATCGAGTCTAAACTCTGCTCCAGAACAACAGCCCTGTATGCTGCTAAACCCTTGGAGTCATTAATCCTAATAGCTTTATTTCCTACAGCACCACATCGTGATTACTATTTTTAAAGTGTTTTTAAAGAATCCTGAAATGACTTTAATGGGCTTTGGGAATAAAAGCCAGCAGACTTGTTTTGAATGTGTCAGAATAAAGAGGATTCTTGGAAGAGCAGCCGGCTTCCACACTGCTGTGCTGAAACCTGCTCTGTGCCAGCCCTGTGCTCGGTGCCAGCTGCAGCTGGAGGATCCTTTCTCAAAAGCTATGTCGAATTTCACACTTACTGCTGGCTATGACCAAGCAGACAGCACTGAACTGGGAACCAACGCAGCAAATAACATTAAGATCCTCTAATTATATATAGCAAATCCTTGAATTGCAGAAATGCCAGTTTGATTGCAGGCTTTTTATTGCCAAAACCCACCTTTCCCTCTCAGACCAAGATGCATTCAGCAAGAGTGTTCTGGTGACCAACAAAATCAGAAGCAGATGTGAGCTGACAGCACTGGAAGCAGCACTGTGCCCTCAGACAGAGGCTGCTCAGGATTGCAGGCTCTGCTTTAAGCCAACCCGTTGTTTCCTAACCTTCACCCATGGATCTCTCCTGCAACAAAGCAGCTGGCGTAGATGCTCTGAAGAATCCAGATAAATGATAGTTCTCAACACTGGAAAAAAGCTCACCGGGCCAGGAAACCAAACATCAGAGTAACTCACATACTGTATCTATTGCACAACTAGTGAAGTGCCCAGTTACCAGGCTGTGCTCACAGACAGCATGCTGTGAATGAGCTACAGGCACCAGGAGGGCTATATTTACAAGAGATGCACCTGTGTCACAGCTGAAGCAACTCAGCACACTGCACCAACAGGTGCCTACATGCCAGCAATTCCTACCCCTCAGCCCTCGGTGGCAGAGACAATGCTGCAAGCACCAACAAGAGCCCAGCAGCTCATGGGTGGGCCCGAGAGCATTGTTCTCCAGGCATGTAATTGCATTCCCAACAATCTCACCCTACACACAGATTTGAAATGAGCAATTAATTACGGGCAATTTTAAAACACTTACAGAATCTGTTCTCTGCTGCCTGCAAATCCAGGCACTGAAACAGGATGATTTTATTTTTTTTTTACTTTTAATTTCTTTGAATCAATGGAAGAATGAGGTTTGCTGTAATCAAGAAACATAATTAAAGTATATGGAACATGGAAAGTAGATATGTATTAATGTGAAAGTTAATACAGCGACTTCGCCACAGCTATTAGATTTCTACTTTTAGAGGAGCCTGCTGCACAATTAGAACAGAAAATTATTTTAAAACTCCTTTCGAAAGCTGGAGCTCCTAACTGCTTTGTTCACAGAGGGTTAAATCCAGGAGTCTGAAATAATTTACCCGTAAAAGTGACAGCAACTGCCTTAAGTTCCTGTTCCCTTTCACACAAGGTGTAGCCTCAAGCTCAGTGGGTATCAAGGACTGGACTATATTACTGAGTGTATTACATATGTGTATTGCTGATGCAGCTGTACTGACAATATTAACAGATCTGGTACTTAAAATGGCAACGTGCAGTCAAGGGCAATCAGCCTGTGTTCCTACACTCCCACTGCCATCTAGTGGCACACAGCCACATGTGTTCCACCACATTAAGGACCCTTCTGCATCCAGAGATGCATTTAATCCCCAGAAGTGCATTTGTTCTGAACTTACCACCCTTGCTAATCGCTAATTAAGCCAACAGAGACTTAAACGTCAGAGCAGGTTGTGGCCTAACACAGCCACTACGTTCATGGACCCCGCAGGAAAACTCAAGTGATATGTTATGACACTGAATGAAAGTAACTCAGAACTAAGGAAACAGCCCCATTTCCAAAAACGGAGTAAAAGAAAGCTCAGTCCATTCCACCTTCCTTCAGAAAAAGAAAATAAAAAGCGTCAGCTTATAAAGATTTCCTTATAGGACAGCAATGTGGGAGCCGCCCATGGTACAAAACAGGAGCCCTTCCTACTCTGCTTCTGATCAACGTACAACAAAACATAATCCAGTTTCAGATGCAGTTTGCAAACAATGGAAAACATCAGTTAATTACTAGATTTCTGACAACTGTGTAAAAACTGAGACTAGGAATGGTACCATAAGCTCTCCAAATGGCTCCCAAGCGGATGCCATCCCTTTGGTTAGAAGAAATCTTGCCTATAAGGTGTGTGCGCATTAACTCGTTTCTGTTTAGCAGCACTTTCCTTTCTCCTGCACTTTCAGCCTTTAGGAGAGAAGCCAGACTGACAGGCTGACACTGCTGCAAACGCAGCTGATACAAATGCCATTGGATTTCATAGGCACTGCTTCACTGCGTGGAAAAACACGAGTTCCTTGTTTCCTGTAGTGCTTTCTGTGTTATTGTTAATGATTAAAGCAGTTCTGAAAGTAAACATCAGTAATTGCCCCAAATACAAGATGACATTTGTTGCATAAACTGCTTTTAATTATTTCGTGGCCATGAATCCTTTTCTTAAATCCAGGACAGTGGTTTCATAAACAAGGAACTAATCCAATGGCCAAAAGCAAAACACAGCCAGACATTTCCCCAACTTTCCTAGCTGAGCTGAGATAAACAACATCAGATACACTTTCAGAACAACACGGAGTATTTTCTCTTCGTAGACAAACATTTTTCTCGCCACTATTATCAAAGCAAAATGAATACAGACTGAACCTCCGAGCAGCTGCCTATTCCTGGTCTCTCTGGTAGAAAAGCAATCATTTTAAGCTATGAAGAGTGTGCCGAAAAATCGTTAATGGAAACATTTGAGCTGCATGCACTACAAAATGTTTTATTTATAGCAGTAAATGACAGCATAGAGCACTCCTGATTTTGACTCTGTTTCACAGTGAGGGTTAACAGCATACAAGCTACACAGCAGGGCTTTGCAGCATAGAGCAAAATGAGTACTCACTAGTGCACTGCAGTATTACACTAAGTATTTCTTTTCCTTCAGAAGTACTTGACACTTGAACTTATGGAAGATCCTTTATTCACAAGATCTTAAAACCACACAATCGAAATACATGATTCAGATAAAACATGGGACATAAAATACACTTACCAAATAAAGCAGAAAAGTGTGAAGACCTGTTCCAAGTCCGACAGAGGACAGGATGCCCAATCCTACCCAGTAGGCACACCAGAAGAACTTCTTCTCCATGTACCGTACATACTGAAAGAGAAATCACAAAAGAGAAAAGAAACAATTGAGGTGATGTCTCTCAGAGGAGAATGTTAAAGCTACAAGCTAATGCAGGTGGTGGTCTGCATTATAACAACTGAACCAGGTTCTTCCATTTGCAACTTACCACAATTACAGCAGAGACTTGCACAGAAAACACTCTTTGACAAGAAAAGCCTACAGGCCTTATGATCAACAAGTTTTCAAGGAGAGGGATGAAGAATTGAGGACACTGCAGGCTGCACAAGCCTTGCCAGTCCTACAGGCGCAGGTTTCTCCCAGCAGTCTCCTGCAGAGCTCTGGGGAGGCACTGTGCTGCCCAGCACACAGCCAGCAGCAACCTCAGGGCAGTGCACATCAACACCAGTTTGTAAGAGCCATCTAGTGGTGATGAGCATCCAGCTCTACTCTTCATGCTGATGAAGGCACCAAAGCAAGACTTTTTAATGAAGTAGGTGTTTGGGCATCAGGAAGAAGAAATGGTCACTGCTTAGGGCTCAAGCACAGGATTGAGTGAGGATGCTATGAGCTGAAGCATCATTTCACTGCACTACGAGACCTGTTCCAGAAGACCAAAACTCCTATTCCAGATCTATGTGCCCATCAGTTAGAAACACAGCATAGCATTATGAATGTAAACAAGTTCCCCAAGTTTGGGAACCTGCTGGTTTTCAGAGTAACAGTGCTAAGATGGTTCAGCTGCACAAGGAAATGTCCTGCTGGGTTAACAAGGGCTGCCTCCAGGGAAAATCTGAAACTCAAGGAGAAATGGAGAAGGGAAAGGAATAGACATCATCTCCTTATGCTTGGGAGAAGTGCCTGCACTTCTTCAAGTGATGCAAAAGCATTAATCTTCATGTAACCCCAAACAACTAAGTTTTTAAAACAGCCATTTTAAGACAATAGGCACATAAGATAGAACACAGAGATCTGAGCCATGAAGCCATTTTATGTCAACATCTACGCCTACCCTGGTTGGTCAGGACACCCTTCCATAGCAGAAGAAACATTTCTTGGAAATCCATGAAGTTCTATCATGACTCAGATTAACATTTTCCCCAGAGCTCACACCACTATTAAAAACTTGATCACAACTAAAGCAAAGGAGTGTTGCAGCATCAGAGGTGTGCTTACTCAGTCAAGAACAGATGAGAAATGGAACACCTACGTATGCAACAGAATAGATGACATGATACAGCTGATCCTCCATCTTTCAAATACAACACACCCACACTCGACACAAGGGGAGTCAAGACTAACAAAAAACCTTAAGCAAACAGGGGTTCAAAACACAAGTTACAATCTCACGAAGACCCCATTCAATTCCCAGTACATCAAGCTTAGCACAGGTACAAGCATTAGTCACTTGAGAACGTCATACCTGTTGATGTCTTCCTTCAACATAATACGTAGCTGTAAGCACTGCAAGCATCAGTAAAAGAGACACCAGGATACTTCGCCGATGCCACAATCTTAAAAGACAAATGGCAGTTAGAGCTTTTCATAACTTAGCATTCGTTTAAAAGTAACATATTTTGTGGAGTGGGATTGTGTGGATGTAGTCAGTAGGCACAACGGCAGCTGAGAAGGCTGCTATTATAAAAACACAAACCTCCCCAAAAGTATCAGGCGTGCCTTTGTTCTTATGGAAAATCTCTACTTCACTGTTTTGTTTTTAAATAAAGAAAAACAAAGTCACTGTCCGAAAGCAAACACAACCTAAACATCAAACGTCCAGCTTCAACGAGAGCGTTTCATACCCAGGGGAGCATTCATGATCAAGCAAAGTACAAAGCAGGCACTGGCCCTGGGGAAGGGATGTGAGTGGGTAACAGAAGGGCTCATTTCAATCCACGTGCTGGTGGGCAAAGCCACAGCAAAAATCTACACACTATCCTGGTTCTCTTGATCTATTGAAGAGAATCTACCTTGTGACAGCTCAAAGTTTAGTATGTATGTTTTAACTGGCTATGAAGTATCAGCAAGCTACTGCAGGTAAGGGGGAAAAGTGTTCTTCGATGTAATTTGACAGCCAGCTACTTTTGCATGTGACTAATTTTACAAAGTTGCAATAACCCTGCTTGATACAAATTCCTTAACTGTGTGGCCACATTTATTATTTTCTGCCATCTAACGCTATAAAATCACAGACATAGCAAACTATAACCATAAGCTATCAATTTAGATGGAAGACAGAAGTATGTAGAAATACAAGAGGTGTAATAAAGAAATACATTCAGAAATGTTTCAACATTTAGCAAGCTGAAAAAAGTAGCTGCTCATATCACTACAAGAATTAGATTTTCAAGTGATTGTCATCATTTAAATAGCAATTTACTCAAGTGGAACACAGGAAACCATTAAGATTCAATTTGAGGTCACCTTCACAGCTCATGGTACAGTCTGTTATTTTCTGCAAAGATATGGTCATGCTACACAACACAGCTGTGGTTGCGTAGTTATGTGTTGTATAGTGGGACATAACATAGATGTGCTGTGCAATTCAGGATGCAAGTACTATCTGTAATAAAATGCAATCTCTAGACAGCTGGGAAATAGCTTAAAATAACACCTCAAATTCTATTTCTGTTATGGTTGGAGATTGTTTGACACAGCTAAGGCAAGATGTGGGAAAGCACTGCTCAAAGAAACAGTTTCCAGTGGTAGCTGAAAGAATTTAAAATAATTGGGCTTTGGGGAATAGATTATTTTGGGGAGTGCAAAATGGGATTAAGCCTAAGTAAATCTGCTATTTTTTATTGCAGAAGATGAAAATGGAAAACAGAAGTTTGTATCAACTGAACTTGTGTGTCAGCACATCAAACCTAGCCCAGCAGAGTCAATGAACAGAGCCCATTATCACCAATCTCAGCTCTCTGCAAAGGAGCATTAGCAGAAGATGTTGGAAATATGCAATTAGCAGTTACAACTAGAATAAAAGCCCATTCCATCCAGGCTGTAAATGATGCTGAGAAGTGCTTTAATGAGTAATTTCCTGCTATGAAAGGGACCACAAAGCTTAGAAGCAAAGTCCTCTTTGCAGCACCATAAATAAACATCAACACAAATTCCACGTAATCCTGAACCTTGCCCTAACTAAATTACTCAAAGATCATAAAGTGATACTAACATACATTAAAAGATCAGTGCTTAACACTGCAGTCTTAACTACACCATGTCTTGTCTTCAGGATCCCTAAACGCTGTCCCATTCTTTCAAATGGAAATATTCAACTCTTAGGAGGGAAGTCTGCAATTATCTTCCATTGAGACCTGACCATATGTACACTTATGTCATTTAGGTCATTTAGGCAGAAGGTCTGGGTATGCAGCTGGAAGTGTGGCATGTTCCGGTGGCCATCTTTAAGGGACAAAATTAAACATGTTTTCTGGAAAAAGAATTTTAAAGCTATGAATCATAAGGGAAAGTTAGATGTCAGAGTGACCTACTGAATCACAGCATGGGTTTCCCCAGAATGCTTAGAAGAAGTAAAAGAAATTATCTTTACTTTATGGTCCATTCCTTCAAGTTTATTAGAGTTTCCAGGAAAAAATACTGCAAGGTAACAAGTGGTTGTCTCCAGAGGACAATATTCAACCTCTCTTCTCGGTCCCTTCGCTTCCGTTCACTCAACAAAGAGGAATCTGCAAATGAAAAGCAACAGAAATGAAAGCACAGGTTGACAGTTCAGATTCCACCCCACCCAAATTTGTACTGATAATTATGTTTTGTTAGGGAGTGAACATGAGCTCCGCTCATCTTCTTCGCTGATCACAAAGCATTTGCTCCAAAGCCATGAGAAATCACGTGTCCTCCAGCAAAGAAATGTGCTTTTTTTCCCCTCCATGTAGCTGACAACCATTCAAGAATGGGCCCAGGGTGCAAGAAGTCTGTTAAACGTATTAGCATTTATGCACCATTAGTGTCAAATCAGCTAATACACCAGGTCAAAGGCATCTCTATCGCCCACTGCAGAGACCACATTTCACTCTGAACTTTCAAATTTGGTTCTCTTCCAAAGTTATTCTCAGACTGCTCCAATCGAAGCAGATTGAATTACATGTGCTCTCTACACACCCCAGCCACCGTGTAACTGGATAACAGTATCTGTCCTACCAGTAAGAATCCCTGGGCTATGTTAAGCCTTGCCACACTACTCAGCTTCTTCAGGAGCCTGCCACATGGGAAGTGCTCCTGTGATCCTGTGAGAAGGGTTACTCATACACCACAGCCCTTCACTTAAACTGACACAATACATTTCGTTGCTTCTAACCACAGCAACTTAGTTACATTGCAGTGCCCCGTACCACTGTAACACCAACTGTACCTCAGTCACACTGCCCATCTAACTTTCTGCAGCTGTGCTCTTCAGCTGTAAGTGCCTGTTGCTTTAGATGAACTAACAGGAATCCCACAACAGCAAGGACTGGACACCCATATTCCCCAGAAAGGCTTTGGTCTGCTCCATACACACAAGCACACACTTCTCTTTCAACCTCACCTCATTCCTTGCTCAAGAAGTTCTGTTCCCCACTTTTCCACTTAATATGTCTAATAAAAATACTTCAGCCCTGGGTTTTTTGTAACTCTGTATGATTTTAGTAAACATTGTAAGAGACTGGAGAGTGGTGTAAGCCTGTGTACAGCTTAAGAAATCACTTGATTACAAAACTTAATTAAATATGGAACTGGCACATTCAAGGCAGACAGGAAACAAACTGAGATGATAACCATCTCCACACTACACAGAGCATTCAGTGACACAACGGTCTTCATTAAATGTTCCCAGGTTACTTTTCACAAGTTCTAAACACCAATCCAAGCTGATTTCAGACATACCAGTAAGAAAAACAGAGGCAAGGCAGGAAATGAAGCAGTTAACTATTTTGCCAGCGACGTACAATTGAAAGTGATGAATTACAGTGAAGCTGTCAACAAAAAAGCTAGAAACTGGGAGACTGAAAACTGGATTTCTCCCAGAGCAAAAAAGATTTTATTACCCATACCAACTCTTCAGTTTTTAGCTTGCAGCTCCTACCAGTGTTAGAGGATCACATGCATACAAGCTACAGCGTAAGAACACTGGAAGGAGAAGTCGATAAGAGAGAAGCTGAATGGCAGCAGATAGCATGAAACCATTCTGTGGCTTTACATTACATAAGTTCTCCAGATTTCACATTGAAGTTTCCAGTACTGATTCAGATGTCTCCTTTTGCATTATCTGGGCATAAAGCATATCAACATAAATTCCTTTCAAATCCTGTGCTGGTCACTTACACGCTAAGCCGACCAGCTGAGAACATGAAGACATTTCCTACCTACCTGTGAAGTTTCCATTGTGCTGTTCTTTGCTCATTCCTATGCGTCTCTGGTCACAGTCTGTTCCATTCTCTGCCATTTCATAGATCACTCACGTACAGGGATCTAACAGAACAAAACCAAAGAGCATCATGTCTCCATTCCTGTTACAAAGACTGTTTACTCAGTAGTCAAAGGATGCATGCAAACACCCAGCAGCTCCCCAAACCACAGTTATCCCACATTACATCATGAAAAAGCAGAAAGTGTTTCCATTCCCACAAATGACAAAGCTGAAAACATTTCCACCTACAGAAATCCAAATTTTTGCACTTCAATGACAAAAAACTCCCTCACCTCTGTGACTGAACAAAAGTTTGTGAAACAGCCTTTGCACCTACCAGCTCACTGCTGGCACTGCAGGAGGAGCAGAGCATTGCATGAGCTCCCATTCATTCCCAAAGTGAAGCTCAGGCTTTGACTCTCACATTAGCATCTATTCTGTGGGTAAGCCTCCAGGTAACATGCAAGTAGATCTCAAAATGCTCACAGCTTAAAAAAAAAGAACCCCTCAACATGGTAACTAAGATCCAGAGTTGCATCTCATGTCGTACGGTCTAATATCTCCAAAGCAGAAAAGGAAACCTCTGCATTGCCTGATGGAAAGCTTTTGCAAAAGCCAATGTTCTCTGCAAGTTCAGCGTCTCTTCTGATGAGATCAGCCTTAAGGTTTCACAAGAACAACTGTGGTTTTCCTTATCCAGGAAAGGAAATAGCACAGCAATTGGAAGCCAGTGTAAAACGGAACGCTGCAAGAGCTGCTTTCATTCTGCACAGTTGACAGTGCTTGTGCAACTGAATGCAAGCAGTAGCCAGTCACAGCCACGGCGTTAAACATCCTCCCTTGAATCTTAAACCAGCCTCTGGAATTTTATTTTGTAGAATAGAGTCCCACAAAGCTAAAGCAACTCGTTTGCATTACAATTCTCACTGCAAGGAAACTTGATTTACAGGGTTTGATACGCTGCTTTTGTTGGGAAGCAGCGCGATATTAAAATGACAGGTTATATAAAACTGCCCAGTGCAGGAAATTAAAATTTCACGGCAAAAAAATATTTCCTCTTTGATTCACATTGGCCTTCAGAGCCAAAGCAGAACTTTAGGTTTGGTAAATAGCGGTGAGACCTTCACTCCCATTCAGACTGCAGCTTCTGAGCAACACTGCAGGGCTCCCCAAGGAGCTCGGGGCAGCAGAGGACTGAGGTGGTACAGCAGGAGCTCTGCAGCCACCCGTTCAACAGCAGACAAATGCAAAATTCCCTCCCCCAAGAGAGTGGTTGGAGTCAGCATAGCCTCGCTGCAGGGCACAGACCACTTGCTGCAGTGACATATGGATCATATGCTGAGCCACCTCCTGGTTTCATCAGAGCACTGGGTCTGTGCAGGCTATGGAGCATTCAATTTCTAGATAGCACTTACACAGGGGCTTTGCTTTGTATATGCATAATGCTATGTATTTATGCACATACATCATATCCATGTACACACATATCAGATGTGCAGATATTGCATGCAGAAAGCTCCTTCTGTGAACAGTATTACTGGAAGTGGGCATCCACAGTTACCAGCTGCACAGAGCACTGCTGCTCCTGGGGCACCATGCAGGAGAGCTCCAGGTTAGGGAACTGCAGTCACATTTTGGAAGATAACAAACACCCAAAAATTTACTCAAACCCTCAGTGAAAGTCACACATTGCTCATTGTGAAGCTCACCTTTTTCCTCGTGCAAATCCAGCCTTCAAAACTGAAGCCTCAATTTGTTCTCTACATTCAGCTTCATTCCATTTCAAGCAAACCAATTCACTGCAATACAAACTAGTTCTGTGTTGGACACGAAGGCCTGGGCCGTGCACAGTACTCCCTCTGCAATGCACTCAGTACCACTGCCACACAAAAACCACCCATCTCTGCAGCTCTCAGCTGTGCTGCTACCTACACACAGCCTCCACGACCACAGCCAGCAGAACCAGTTGCATCCTGCCTGCCTGGGAAGGCCCTAATCTGGGATTAGCTTTGCGTAACACTACCTCGAGTACACAAATCAGTATTTACAACAAAGACAAATAACCCCCTTGCACACTTGTGTAGGCTGAGCACTTGTTAAGAAGGTCCCAGAGTCCCACCACTCTGCAGAAGTACTCTATAAAAACTCCTATCTGAGAACACAGGTGACTGGGAGATCTGGTGCCCATCACAGGGTCAGTCCCAAAGGGCAGCCATTCAGAAACCAGCCCCCGTCCTGGTTGCAGAAAGCCCTTCTCAATTTACCACGGCCTAATTATACTTAAAGTATATTAGCATGAGGGAAGGAGGGTGTGCACACAGCTCAGCACCCCCAATCTGCCCACGTCTTTGATACCAGTAAGAGTTATGGGTCCTGCAGGGATGTCTTCACCTGGAGATTAATTGGAACAGCAGACTGAGCCAAACTGCAGTGACCTTTCATTAACTGAGTCCACGTCCTCATGTCCACACCAAACCTATGAAAGCTCACCAAAGAAAATCAAGTCCCAGCTGCTAAACAGACCATCACTCCTCATGAACCCTGAAGAGACCCACAGCTCATATCCAAAAAGAAATATACCCGGTGCACTGAGCAGTTACCAGCAAACATAGACATAAACTATTTAAAAGAGTGAGGAAAACAGCTCTGAACTGTTGTTGTGTCAGAGCAGTGGTCACACAGAACTTCTTTGTGGGGCTGAACAAACAGCCCACAATGCATTATTCAGCCGTAGTGCAATCCATAACGTTAAGCACAAAAAGACAATTATTGCTGGGCAAAATGTAAATTGGCCAACGAGAAGGGCTTATCGAGGCTGTGACTGGTGCTTCAGTGTCAGTGCAAGAAAGCATAACAAGCTATTGGAGCAGAAGAGCATGAGGCACCGCAAGTTCTGCGCTCTGTGATCAGAGAGGACAGAAGTCCCTTCTTCCTGCTGTTCGGAGGTTACTCTGTGCTGCTGCACTTACGTCAAAGGAAAGAGCTCAAGATGAGGCAGCTGGGTGCTGGCAGGAGCTGACTATCCTTACTTCTGCTCTAAGGATGCTTTGAGGACTCCTTTCTACGGCTTTGGAACAGTGAGGAAGCTGTGACACTAACTTGGTGATCTCACTGCTTTCCCACATGGTGTCTGAATTCCTAAGTCACACCACTTCTCCCCCTGCAGAACCCTGGAGCCCTGACTCTCCTCTCTAACAGCTACAAGTCACTCAGCGGTTGGAACCATGGTTATAGTTCAGGTTGTTCTGCTGATGTTCCCCCCCAGACACCTCAGCAGCACACCACATTCTGCCTTTTCTCATTTCTTGCATTTTAAGCCATGCGTTCCAGTCCAGCCAATATTCTGCTTCTTCCTTCTCCTCAACTTTTCTTTTTCACCTGCCTCCCTGCTCATCAATCACAATAAGAAAACAGAGAACAAAAGCTGCGCTTTCACAGAGTTCTTTCAGATCTCAAACACTCCAACAAAGGCAGTGCTTTGGACAGGGATTACATTGACAGTTCCTTGGCACAGCAAAGGTTTGAGAGCACCTTCCTGCAGCAGGCAGTCTGCCTGCACACCAACACCTTTAAACAAGGGACAAGACTGGTCTCAAAGCAAAGCATTACATACCCCTTAGGCTCCGTAAAACTGTGCCACTCTTCACTATTTCTTCTGCCTTTGAAGCCAGTGGAACAAATACGTCCTCAGCTTTGAAGGCATTCAAGACCAAAGTGAGGGCTCTTCCAAACC
>JAOWBP010051599.1:0-15104 GCA_028571105.1 Tragopan temminckii | reverse complement strand
AAAAAAAAAGAAAAAGTGTTAAAAGAACTGATAAGTATTTTGCCTAATGTATGGAGTGTGAGAATGAGCATCAGCCACTGGTAGACAAGATATTTTAAAACAGAAGCAGGTGTAGGAGTGGAATTGGGCCAATTGGAAGAGAATAAACAGCAGGTGTCTTTCTTAAAATCTCTTTATTTCTGCAAGAGATAAGTAAAAATAAATATCTTTTTTGAATAAATTATTTTCTAGTAGGAAAATTTTAATGATGACACAGAATATCCCAGTTGATGTAATAGTACATGTATTTTGCAGAACTTTTTTACTATCCAGAACAATATATGAGAAATGTAATGATCTTTATTTCCCCAAATACTTTAGGCCTGGATTCAAATGATTAAGTGTATTAAAAATAAATGAATTAGAAAAGAAATAATCGTATTCTTCCATAATCTATATTTATGGGCTATGACAAGTGTTATTTTCACAGTTTCTATAGGCAGACTTCTGAAGTGTATTAGTGGAAATTAACAAATATTTTCCTTGTTGTCGATTTGGGATTTTCCCCTAAATATGTAACATGCATGGTTCTAATAAAAAAAGACTTTGTGAGTGGAAAAAAATCCACTGTATTTATTCTTATATCCTATGCTAGATATGCAAAGTGTTTGTTCTTATTTGTTTTAATTTGGTGAAAATTCATTTGTTGAATACTTACATCCAACAGGAAACACAGAACTCATTCATATATGTTCAATTCTACATGGGATATGAATTATAGATTGAAATTGAACAGGAAGGTTGTAACAGACTTTTGTGTTAAATTGCTCTGCCTGCATACGTGAAGTATACAGTCACACAGATGAAATAGAGGAGAGATTGTGGATGCCTGTCCCTGGAGGTGCTCAAAGCCAGGTTGGATGGGGCCCTGGGCAGGCTGGTCTAGTATTAAATGGGGAGGTTTGCAGCCCTGCATGCAGCAGGGGGGTTCGAGCTTGATCATCCTTGAGGTCCCTTCTAACCCAATCTATGATTCTATGAATTTGTCAAACCAAGATGAACTGACTATGTACTTGATAAATACGTTTCTATCAATGATCACTCTGACACTCAGAAAAAAAGGTAGAATTAAGCAGAATCTCCATTATCATAAGCTATATATGCTAAATCTCTGTTTGAATTTATTCTGTTAGTAAAATAAGTGCTAGTAGCTGATGGCCACAGAATGATTTTGACTTATATTATTCTTTTGTTGATATCTGTATAATCAACGAGTATACAGAGAAGTTAGGCTAGTCTTTAGAGAGCATATAGCTGGAAAAATTATCACATTGGAAAGGAATAATTGGAAATGAATGGAAAAGCTTACCCATGTCCTAGACTTGCAGGAAAAACTCCAAGAGGAGTAATCTCCAAAGAGAGATCCTTCCTCAGTGGCAGTCAGCCCTTAAATGGGGTCTAGGAGAGGTGGAGCCAGGCTCCACCCCTTCTGATCACACAGGTGAATTGCCTTCATCTGTACTCCCATGGCTGACTCATTGCTTGCTTCAGGTGATCAATCAGAGTTTCAGGCCGTGATTCAATAGTTCCCATACAATATCAAATATGAAATCTAATCTGTGATTTCACTCTTAATTCTCTGAAAGTTCAAAAATAAAATGTTTATTATTAATGAATGTTCTAATATTTTGCAAATCTTGTTAATACCTTTTGCTAGAGAAGAGAATATCTTTTATATTTACCATAACATTGATGCTTTGAAGTAGAATAAGTTCTTCAGATTCTGAAATGCCAATATAGTTTTTTTCTATTCTTTAAACATTAAACTTGTACAATTCTATGCAATTTTTGTTGTTAACTTCTTAAGTGTGATTGACATGACCTCTTATTTATAGTCCTTTGACAGCGACAGCTCACAAAAAAAAAAAAAACAAAACAAAACAAAGAAGTAAAAACAAACAAACAAAAAACCTATTAAGTATCCAGATTGAAAACTTGCTGAGAAATGTTAGGGAGTAAAAATTGCTGTTTGGCTTCAGGAGATATACAATTTTATGTTAAGACACAGATCAACCCTGTGTCCTGATTACACTTTGGAAAGATAGACTGGGTTTTCTGTGGTATAGAAAATAGAAACCTAACACCTACATCACTCAAGATTAAACTGGATTTGTGTGATTTCTTTTTCTGTGAATCATATCACACTCTAAACGGAAAGTGAAAAGCTTTGTACTCAGAGCAATTCTCAAATGGTCTGAATCTCTGAACAGCTAAGTCAAGGAAATCCATCCTCGTTTTCCTTTAATTACCTTAAAAGCTTATGCAGTATTATGTTGCAATTCCATTGGCAGAAAAATCCCTTCCTTACTCCCTTGCCCTTTTGGGCAGATTACTCAAAGGAGAATTTTCACTTATTCCAGTGAAACTACTCCTGAATATGTAATGCTATATAGTAAAAGTAAGACATGTTCAGTCCTTTGACATGAAATATTAATACATATGAAAAACACTGATTGACATTTATACACTTTTGGAAGCTTGGTATTTTAAAGTCAGTCGTCTTGTTCATCAAAGCAACACAGCATTACTTTTAGTTCGAAGACTTTCACTCATCAAGGGCTCTAGTCAATAAGAACTGTAAGTTACAGAGAATCAAAACCAAGAGCTCCATGGCCACAACGTCTAAATGTATTCTGGATTAAATCAACATCACTAATGAGTCTTAACAGTTATATATTCTTCAAATACTCTTTGCAGGATTATTACAATCAGGTTCACCTTGTTCACAGTTTCTTGAGGTGTTACTACTTCACAAAGTTGTCATATATAACTCATACTGTTGCAATTTTTCACAGTTAAGACTATGTTTCCTTTTAACTTTACAATGCACGGGTTTGGTTTCTTTCCATTTTTAATTCATATGGAAACTATAGATTGAAAATAAAAGAAAATAAAATTGAGAATTAACAAATAACCACAAAGTAACTATTTTCTGTCATCCTTATTTATGTTAAGCCTTACCTTATTCATTTTTTTATTCAGTGAATTTAAGGACACAGTGTAGGGCTATCTGGTGTGAATAAGAACAGCAGAATTTACTTAACAGGTGTTTGAAATAATTAACTATAAGTCTGTATTTGTTTATTAGATCATTTATTTAGTAGCTAAAACCTTTCATTCTTACTATTATTGTTATTTACATATACAGTCTTACACAAGACCAAATATTAAAATCGTTTCATCCAGAAAATTGATATATATTCCAAACTACAATCTTCCATACTATAAATTATTCCTGAAACATGTTAACATTTCAAAGATTTACAGCAGTGTCTGATTATTTCATTTAGCTCTCTAATAACTGAATTAGTCAATATGTCTGTTATAGAGTACTTGGTTATTCTGTAGTATTCATCTACTCTTTTTTATATGTATTTTGTCATGAAAATAATGTCTTGCAGACAATTCACTTTCACTTTTTTAGACTTGTATTGCATTTTTTTTCATTTCGTATTATTTTTTGTGATTTTAAAAGAGCAAACATTCGATGATTGTCTTTTACAAATGACAGAGTTGAGTAAAAAAATTACCATCTCAAGGATTTTTAACTTTCTTATAGGAAGGAGGAGTATCTTAATTATCTTATTTTCTTTATTGATCAAAAAATGTGATTAGATTTTAACAATGCAGTGGCTCAGCAGATGGATTTGAACCTCTCAGAACAGTAGAAAGCTGAGTGAGAAGTTTAAGGATTCATTATTATTTTTTGTTTGTTTGCTTATGACTCTCTTAAATATGATCATGCTCTTGCCAAGCAAGTCTCAGAACCAGGGTTACAATTATAATATGTACTTAAATAATATAATCCACACATCTACACAGGTATATATATATATGTATATATATATAATTATACAAATAAAATATAAATATATATATAATATATATATTATAAGTGTATATACATATATTTATATTTTTATTTTTATCATTTTACTTTTTATTATATGTTAAATGATAATTTTCTACTGTTGTGCACAAGCTTTGGAAGATATATAAAAGTATTATATTGCTTTTAGACATGTAAAAAAACAAAAGCTGTTTTTCAATAGTTTCTTCCTGGATAGGTTGTTATAACATTGATCAAGAAGCCTTTCAGCCCAAGGAAGTTTCTGATTTGTTGAATAATTTCTTGAAACTTTTCAAAAATGATTTTGTAAAAGTTATCTTTTGTTTTTGAAATTAGCTAAAAATAAGGATTATCTGTTGTATCAGTTTCATTCTTTATCCTAAGCATTATTTTAAACTATTAAATCCTGTTTGAATACACTGTATTCAGATACCTAAGCTTATATTCTAGTCCATTTATTCATTTATTTATTTGCATAAAAGCCTCCAAACATGGGTTTAGATTGCCCTGCCCACTACCATAACTTTAAATCTCTCCTGTTTTCAAAAGTAACAATTTTACCATTTCCATTTTTTTTATAACCGTGGAACTACATTTTTTTCTTCAATTTCCTTGAGCGTTTTGGTTTACAATTAAATTGCTATTTTTCTTGCTACAGAATCATAATACTTTTATTTTCAAGCTTCTATTTCAGAATGAGAAAAAGGATAGTTTATCAGAGCAGCTTATATACTGTCAACAGACCTTCCAGTCAGGAGTGTCAGTGCAATATGGTATTTGATGGCCTAAATCGTTGGAGCATGTGCCCCCTCTTTTATTGTCCCAATACAGAAAAACTCTTTAATATTTTGCCACTGTTTTGTAAGTGCAAATAGCCACGTTTGAAAGACTGTGTTAGCCTGTTCAAATTATACTGAAAGTGCCTGAAAGTAGCTTGTATTTTTTGAAAATCCTATCTAGAAATATTGTTATGTATTGTTCCCAGATGTAAAAAGTTACAGACTTTTTGCCTTTCCCAGGCGTGGTCTAACCAGCCCTACAACAGGCAGTACTTCACACAATAATAAGTGAAGATAGACAGCAGCCACTTAAATGCAAACAGAAGAATCACACTTTGAAAATATCATTGGAAAGTTTTTTCATTCACTGCTTGCATTAATTACAAATGTGTGAAGATCATGAATTCTAAAATCCTAGAACATTTCTAAAATAATAATGTCTATTATTTATATCTTTCATTGTGACAATAATCTCTCTTTAAAACAACATTTCTGAAATTTCAAGGGATGACATCTCAGATTCAGATGTTTTCAATAAAACACCTGGACATGCAAGGTTTACCTTAATTTTCCAGAATTAGTGACACCAATAGCACTACTAAAACTATGCACCAAAGGGATGACACCTAAATCACACATGAATTTTCTCTTAGTTTAACAACAAAATACAGTTTTGAATGAATGTCATACATGCAACGTTGTTAGTCAGAGACCCCGGGAATGAAATTTAAAACCAGGATATTTGATAGTCTAATACACTGTGAGATTAGAATCAGCTTGGGTTTAATAAACTCTGATATATGAACCTCTCCATATAAAAATGAACAGAAGGAATTCAGATAAGATAACTTAGTAAACACCTCTTCTTTTTATTCTCCTACAATGATGTTAAAATACAGTAGATATGAAAGATATCAAAAAGTTCAGTGCCACTTTTCACTGCTGCTACCTCTAATATTTCTTCCAACTTATTCTGTACTTAGGGATTGATAATTGCAAATCAACAAGGGACTGAAAGCATGAAGCTCAAATAGTTGCAATTGTTGAAATTGTATTTGTTGCATGAGTACAGACTACCACCCTCTGTGTTGTCTGTACAATATGGAAAAGTAGGTAGACAATAACACACTTGATGAGGAGAATAGATTTCTGTTACAGTACTGCTCACTTGACACTGCTGTGAACTACAGGATCTGGAAAGCAGTTCCTACTCACAAGCACTGGCTGACATACTAGGAGGCTGTGCTATCATTCAACAAGTCCTGGATACACTGGAAAGTTGGGCATGGAGGAACCTGATGAGGTTTAGAAAGAGTAAGTGTAAAGTCTTGCACGTGGGGAGTAATGACTGTATGCATCAGCACAGGTTAGGGCATGACCTGCTGGAGAAATGCTCTGTGGAGAAGGGCCTGGCTGTTCTAGTGGACAACAGGTTGGCCACAAGCCAGCAGTGTGCACTAGTGGCCAAGAAGGCTAATGGTATCCTCAGGTGCATTACAAAGAGCATGTCTGGCAATTTGAGGGAGGTGATTCTCCCCCTCTACTCTGCCCTGATGAGGCCCTATTTAGAATACTGTGTCCAGTTCTGAGCTTCTCAGTTCAAAAAGACGGGGATCTCCTAGAAGGAGTCCAAAGGAGGGTCACAATGATGATAAAGGAACTGGAGCATTCCTTGCATAAGGAAAGGACCTGAGGTCCGTTCAGCCTGAGGAAAAAAAGACTGAGAGGGGGTGTGATTAATGTTTATAAATATCTAAAAGGAGGTGGGAAGCAAATGGATGAGGCCAGGCTCTTCTCAGTGGTGGACAATAGGACAAGGAGTAATGGGCTACAATTTGAACACACGAAGTTCCATACAAACACGTGTATGAACTTTACTGTAAGTGTGATGCACTGGAACAGATTGCCCGGAGAGATTGTGGAGCCTCTCCTAAGAAGATATTCAAGACCTGTCTGGATGCCTATCTGTGCGACCTATTGTAGGGTACCTGCTTTAGTAGAAGTGATGGACTTGATGATCTCTTCACAGAATCATAGAAACACCAAGGTTGGAAAAGACCTAAAAGATCATCCAGTCCAACCATCCAACTATCACCAATAGTTCTCACTAAACTATATCTCTCAACACAATATCCAAACATTCCTTGAACACCTCCAGGGTTGGGGACTCCATCACCTCCCTGGGCAGCCCGTTCTAGTGCCTGACCACTCTTTCAGAGAAGTAGTAGACCTCTTGAGCTCCCTTCCAATCCCTCCAATTCTGTGAGATTCACAGCTGTGAACACAGACAATACAGAGTAAAGCAGTTTTATTCTGTGGTTTGGGGATTTTTTAAAATTTTCTCTTTCACACAGTGTTTTGGCAGTGTAAATAAGCCCTCATTAGGGACTAGGGTGCCATTTACCTAGGTGTTGTACATGCTCAAAGGAAACATATTCCTTTTCCCAAAGAGTTAATTTAAACAGTGGGAACCTTTAAGCTACTTTTGCTCAAGCTTCAAGAAAGATTTAAAAAGGTATACTTTATTCACATTGGATGTAGTCGGGAAGCTAGTACTGTTAGGTATGTTTGGAATAGGTGACTACTCCATGTGCAGTTATTCACTACTTCCATCTGCTCATATTTAAAGCCAGTGGTGTTTGTTCCTAATATATTACTATTTTTTCAACTTTAGCATATCACATCAATTGTGATCCAATATTTCTTTCTGAAAAAAAAAAAAAGCCAACACCTTTTTGTCATATTGTATTTAAAATACTTAATTTTATTTCATCATTCATTTGTTATTTGCTTCTAGAAGTTAACTACTCATGTTATGCAGCTGGTCAGCAGACTTCTCCCTTTTATTTTTCCAGATGAAGGCATGGGATTATTATTTTTATAAGAGTTGGAAAAAAAATAAAAAATAAGGAATTATATATATAAACTACCTGACTGTAAATTACAAGATTCTCAACTTTTTAATATATGACTAAAATATATTACTAGAAAAAAATAGAAGTTTTTAAAATCTGATATCTGCTTCTCACTGCTTACTTTGTTTTCTAGATTAAACTATGCAGACTCAGTTGTGAATTTAACTTAATTTTTTTATTATTATTTGTTATTACTTTTTGTGCAAATGGGTGAGTCCAGGATCTTCTCAGTGATGCAAAGCAATAGAAAAAGGCCTAAAACTTGAACATAGGAAGTTCCACAGGAACACACAGAAGAATTACTTCATGGTATGGTTGGGGTGACAGAGCACCAGAACAGGCTGCCCAGAGAGGTTGTAGAGTCTCCTTCTATAGAGATATTAGAGAACCATCTGGATGCCACCAATGTGACCTACTGTAGGGTACCTGCTTTAGCAGGATGATTACACTCGACAATTTCTCAAGATCCCTTCCAACTGCAGTGATTCTGCTATTTCGTGATTCTCTTACTGTTTGATCTTTCTCTAGCAGCAATTTGTATATCTGCACAGCCACCGCATTCTAAAAGGCACAAAAACAGTTTTAACAGCATATTTCCAGAGTTTTTTTTAAATGCCATCATTTACATCTACTTCTATCTGAAATAATTATTTGTTACTTAACAGTCCCTTAAGCTCAGAAATGGAAATATTGGCTTACTATTAAGCACTGACAGTTTTCCAAACAACTTCAGGAGATGAAATTTTTCTTTCCTTTCTAACTTTTCTATTGCAACCTACTTTTCAGCGTTTTATGGTATGTTATGTTCAAAATGATTTATTTCTTTTTTATTCCTGCATTTCTTTTTAGTAACTTTCAAATTCTTGCCTAAATATTCTGGATGAAAGATTGGTAGTGATAAGATAATTTCCTTTGCAATAAAGGTTTCAGGAAAGTGCTGAGAGTTTGTCACTTTTTTTTCCCCCATTTAGAATTATTAATAAAATTTTATGTCTAAATTAGTAGCCATTTTCTTGTACTGCATCCAGAGGAGGGCCACAAAAATGATTCAAGGGATAGAATACCTCCCCTACAAGCACAGGCTGAGAGCCTGGAGAAGAAAAGGCTCCAGGTGACATGTTACTGGCCTTTCAGTATCTAAAATGGGGCTCCAAGAAGAAGGGGACAGACTCTTTAGCAAGATACGTTGTGACAAATCAAGGGGAAATGGTTTCAGACTAGGGTAGATTTAGGTTGGTTGTAAGGAAAAAGTCTTTTACAGTGAGGGTGGTGAGGCACTGGAACAGATCACCGAGAGATGTGGTGGATGTCCCATCCCTGGAGACTTTCAGGGTCAGGCTGGATCAGGCCCTGGGCAACCTCATTTAGCTGTGTATGTCCCTGCTCATTGCAGGGGAGATGGACTAAACCTTTAAGAGTCCCTTCCAACTCCAAGTTTTCTATGGTATTTACTAATATATATACATATATATATGATTCCTTTGTATATATAACATGGGGAGTTGATTTTAGAAGTGAAATATTTAATTATTGCCTTTTCTAATATTATCTAATTATTTTTTTCTGCCTTTGTTGATTTTTAAGCTGCTGAACACAATGCAATTAGTAAAAAAACAGTTCTATTCTAATTCCATCAGCCTATCCCAACCTGTTATTTTCCTAAATAGTAGATGAAAAAAAGAAAAAAAGTTATATCTGAAAAAAGTACCAAAAATACTTTAATATAGTATGGATTTTATTCCATAGGTGGGAAAGAGATAAATAATTAATATATAAAGAAGAAAAGATTAAATCTTTTTAAGGTTGGCAGCTTAGTTCCTGAAAATGAGATCATTTTCCAGTAAAATTTGATTTCCTTTTATAAAAAAAAAAATATATTTTTTTACTTTATTCTAAATAATATTTTCAATATCTCTTATTGCTACTCACCTGTAATCACAATACAATAATTAAAAGTCACCATTTAGAGTTATATGTTATAGTGAAATATCATGACTGAAATATTATCCCCATAGGTTATATGAGGCCATTGACTAAGTTTCCTTCCTGTGGCAGAATAACCTTTGTCTGTACAATTTGGCTTCTTTAACAGATAGAAGCAAAGACAGTGTGATCAGTAGGACAGTGCATCTTTTCAAAAACTGTTTTCTTGAAAGTGCAAAAAGAGGAACTTCTCTCAGTTTTGAACAAAGCTCTGAACCACCAAGTAGAAGTTGTGTTAGGTGTATATAAAAAAATTTGTTTCAAAGTGACAACAGTTGAGTAGATGGCAGTTCGTTACAGTCAGTTTACATCTGTCACTTGTTCAAGTTATTTGAGATTCTGAAAAATCTCATAGAAAATGTCCAAAAGCTATAGTAATTACTGCAAAATGTTAGTCTCTGAATTGCAATCCTTGATTACTCCACAAAAAGCTTTCCATGCTTACAATAAGTTATTTCTGAGTTAGGAGTGAATGTGTAGAGATTTAAAACATAGAGAAATATATTAATGCACTTTGTGTCTGCTTGGACAATCCTGCTTTCAAGAGATTTAGAAGAAAATTGGAAATTCTAATAAACAAGAGTTATTAATTGGTATACTTTTTTTCATTTCTAGCCTAAAATGTAACTGCAAATTTAAAAGTATCTTTAGGGGGGAAAGCTCTTGACTGAAATGATTAAATTCAACTCTTCTTGGTCAAACTAGGCTTAATAAGGAATGCTAAATGTTTCCTTTAGAACGAATGTAGTAATTTCTCTTTGAGAAAACTGCTGTTAGAAGGTCAAATAAGGCACCTTTTTTGTTTCCTTTTCACCTTGACAGTTGAGCTGGAATTATTATTCTTTTTTTTTTTTTTTTTTTTTTGTGGTGCTCCTTTACATCTGTCTCTCTACACAGGAAGTAAAATCTGGCCTTATTCCCAGATATAATATAAATATTTCATGAACCAAATCATTTTTTTTCCATTAACTTTGTCATATTCATTATCAATAGATTGTATAGAGGGAATAAAAAAAAAAAAAAAAAAAAAACAAAAAAAAAAACTGTGAAAGTATTACAAAAAAAACAAGTATCTTCAGGATTCCCTTGCCCATATTTACTATAAAAGCTCCCAAAAAGTTGAAAGCCCACACATACAACAGAATCTGTAATCACGTTTACATATTTAATACCTTGCTATATACGGTTGCCACATTACTCTAATGACCATTGTCTAACCAAATACTCTATGTTATCTTCCCTCTCTTATCTATCTCTTTAGAAGAATTCAGACATATGAGAAACATTTAGCTGCAGTCATCTTATTCAGTGATCATCAAAAGTTCAGCAGCCAAAACTGTCTCTTTTACTCTCTCTACCTGGGTGGTATTAAATCCACTCCATGACCAAACAGAGCTACTCTTCAACGTCTAGAAACTCTAGGACATAACACCATACCTGTTGCTTACACTGATCCAACATGGTAGATGTAGCCTTTTAGGAATGAAAACAGATGAGGCAACAGAGTTAGAATCCTGGCAATTGACTTTGTCTGCTTTCCAGATGGGGAATTTATTTTCAGCAAACATCAGAATAACATCTGGACTGTAGCACCTGAATTGTGAAGACCTATCTCTCCTCATTTGCTTTTATGCAGTTATGCAGTTACCTCCAAGTGACTGATTCTTTTTTTTTTTTTTTTTTTTTTTTTTTTTTAAATGAAGGTAGGTAGTGATACGACAAGGGAGAATGGATTTAAACTGAAAGAGGGAAGGTTTAGGTTAGATGTTAAAAGGAAATTCTTCATTCAGAGTGTGATGAGGCACATGCACAGGCTGCCCAGTGAATTAGCGGATGCCCCCTCCCTGGCAGATTTCAAGGTCAGGCTTGATGGGCTCCTGGGCAGTCTGATCTAGTGGTTGGCATCAGCCAATCCCCATCAGGGAGGTTGGAACTAGACGGTTTTTGAGGTCCATTCCAACCCAAACCATTCTACGATCCTATGACCCAACAGTATTTCCTTGGAGAGCATGATGAGAGTCAAAACCAACATGTTCAGAAGGTATAAGCAGACAGAAATGCATAATTTCAAACTTGACTACTTTGTTTTATAAAACTATGCTAGTACTGAGATTCTTTTCTGAGAAATTTCACATAAAAGCAGAGATTAAATAAAATATCTCAGATGGGTTGCTTATGTTTCCATTTCATTTTCATACCAAACATATTTCTATAGCAAAACATGTTCCACAGGAAAATTAGTTCATAAAGAATTAAAGCATACTATGACCATTAGCTGTTTCCCAGCAATCACTTCACCCATCAATATCCTTATCTGCAGTGTTGTCTAGTCCCATTTAGTTCAATTATTTACCACAAGTTTCTGTTTGTTCTCATCTGCAACACAATTTTATGTATTTTTTACTCAGTTAAACTAATTTAATATATTCATTTAAGAAAAAGTGAAAAAATTCCACCATCTATTCTACTTAAAGTATTTTGATTTCTTTACCTTTCCCTCTGTGTATTCTCATGACAGTTCTTCACAGTAAATATCTTTGGTAGTCTTCAGAACTTCAGACTTCAGGCCTTTCCAAGCAGAACAAATAATAATATAGAAGTTAATCTGTTTTTGTTTTATTTTCCCCCAAAATGGTTTCAGTATCTTTATTAGCATATGAAGACTTAGAGGAATTTCCAAATTCAATGTATCAAGCATGTGTAAGCATAACAGGGACCCTTGTAGGGAGGGGCAGAGGGGAGTCATGTCTTTCTTAGATGTGTACTGAATTCTCTCATTATAACACTCAAGTGCATGTTTCTCAAACCCTGTGACTGTTAAATTATTCACAGAAAATAAATTACTTCTTCATCAGTGAGAAACACAGTTTAAGCAGGCAGGACATTGCCTTAGTTTTCAGTTGCCATCACTATTTTTAAATGACATAATCTGTCTTCAAAAGTATACTTATGTTTGTTATTTCATCAGCTACCAGCTTTACTTTATACTTTTTTGCATGAAAAAAGTACTAGGGGTACCTACCTCATCTTAATTAACTCCACCTTGCTTAAGACTCTCCCTTTCTACAATCTGCATCAATGCCATTATACAGGCACAGCAGGAGAAAGCCACAAATCTAGTGAAATTAAATCACTCACCATAGAAACATCTTGAACAATAGCATGAGAATTTGGAACCAACCAATCATGTCTAGGCACATGGAAGAAGGAAAAAAAAGTTGCAACAAAGATAAGTGTATGGCAGAAGCAAATAATACAGAAAGGGGGAAAAAAGATAGAAGCTTCAAAAAGGATTTATCCTTTACCAAATCATTTTACAATTATTCCCACCCCTGTATCTTTTTCAAATAGTTGCAAAATATCACCATTATTTCTTGAAGGAGAAAAAATACAAAGTGACTCACCTTTTGCAAATGTTGTATACTTAGAGAATGATCTAGGCATATGCCAAGCACCTTTAAAGGGCTACACCATCTGTAAGAACACTCAGCATCAATTCCCTACTCTTACTGTAATTTGAATCAATGCCAAAATTTGTATTGTAATCAGTGGTTTGAGCGTGTGGAAGACTATAGATGTGTATTATTTTTCCTTGTTTCCCAAAAAGAGCAAGAAGTTGTATCTCCTTCTCCTTCTAAGAGGAGAATACTACACTGAGCTGTAAAACTAATACATGTATGAAAAAAAAAAAAATACAAAAAAGAGTTTGGCTTTTGCAGATATTGTTATGTTAGTTTTAAAAAACTTATCATAAATCTAAATTCAGAATGGTAGAGGAATGACCTTCAAGAACAAAAGAAGGCATTAAATCTATAAAGTATTCTCTTTGAAATAAATTGCTAAACTTTGAAGTTCCAAGCTTGAAACTACAGTAAAGCCATTTAATGTCTACTTAAAGAAATAAGCAAATAAAATTTTAGAAGTTTTTGGCCAGTGATACACATTAAAGACCAGATTCTACCAGGCTTTCTTACAATGACTAGCATATTATTTCTCCAATAATCCTACTGATCTCACTAGGATAATTTCAGAGTAAGAAACTAGTCAAGGCAAGTAGGTTGGCAGAATTTCCCTCTAAATTCTCATCTCCCTTACAGCTAGTCTCTGCAGGTCAGTACTATACTCTGCCAAATGTCTGAACTTATAATTTGCAAAATTCCACCTTGCTTATTTCTCAAATCAGCAAATACTGTGAACAGTAATTTACTGTATGTATTTCTAATTGTAAAATTATATCCTTTTGGAAGGTGTCCACTAATATGAAAAATGATAGCTATCTCCTTGTAATCCTTCAAGCCAGCAGAATCCTGCAAAGGGAAAGACTGAGAGACAAATTTTTCACAGGTGATTTATAAGCACAAGTAGTTCATAATTAATATTTTTTTTAAATTAAGAATGGTAGCAAAAAATTTAAATCACCTGCAAGAGTTTATTTAAATTTTACAGCTTTCAGAAACAGAGGTCTACAGCACCACATGTGGGCAATAGGTATATTCCTAGACTAAATATATACGTATGAATGTTGGCTAACATCAATGAGTTCATTTCTAAGAGAGTTTTTATCAAGAAGTTTGATAGAATTTGGAAGTCAATGCGCAACAATTTACATGAACAACCCTCTAGCTAATACTCCTGTAATGAAGGTAGTCATTTTTTCAGCATTATGTATCTAAAATCTGTTTTTAATATCTGTTGTGTTTTGTTGTTGTCTATTGCCCAAGGCTTATCTCTTCTACACAGTTTGTATTGTCTCAATGTTCTTTTGCTAATGTCAAATCACTTAAGAAAACACTAAAACACATGTAATGTTCCTGCATGAATAAATTAAATATTTAATGGTTCAGTGTCCTGACCTTTCAGATTAAAATGCAGGACAATAAGCACACTTCGTAAAACATGGAGGATAGTGGCTGTGTACATTGTTAGAAACACTATTTCTTGTCCCAGTTCATTGCAGGAGAGTTGGACTAGATGACCTTTATGAGTTCCTTCCAACTCAAAATACCCTATGAGTCTTAGCAAGACAGAAAGTTATTCCTAAATGCGCCAAATCTTCCTTCTTAAATAGTTTTCTAACAATTAGATCCTTTTATGTGTGTATATATATATATATATATGCATTAAATTCTCTACATATAACATAAAGAATTAAAAATTATAATGAACTTGTCCAGTAGGAGTGGCAGACATAATCATAGCTTTTCTTGTTTTACACCTCCCTAATAAGAAGTTATTTTACAGAATCACAGAATCACAGAATGGACAGGGTTGGAAGGGACCACAAGGATCATCAAGCTCCAACCCCACCGCCACAGGAAGGGACACCAACCTCCCCATTTAATACTAGACCAGAATGCCCAGGGCCCCATCCAGTCTGGCCTTGAACACCTCCAGGGATGGGGCATCCACAGCCTCTCTGGGCAGCCTGGTCCAGTACCTCACCACACTCTCTGTAAAGAACTTCCCCCTGACATCCAACCTAAATCTCCCCTCCCTCAACTTAAAACCATTTCCCCTTGTCTTGCAGTTATCAACCCT
>JAOWBP010051598.1:0-13832 GCA_028571105.1 Tragopan temminckii | reverse complement strand
AACACTTAAATAGCTTGTTTAAATAGCAATTTATGTGTAGATCTAGGTCTCTGCATTTCAGAAAATATCTGACTTCAGCTTTTACTATGAATTCAGTGAAGGCCAGCAAACTGCAACTTCATGTTGCTGTCAGTGCTGTCAGGTAACAACTGGGCTGAAAACAATTTAACCTTCCCAAGTCCATGACAACTTTGCATGGTATGGATGAAGCTGTTTGCTTCCCCATTTGCTTTGAGGCCTGTGTGAGGTTTTAATCTAAATTGAAGATCTTTTGGTTTGTTAGTTCTGAATAACTTACCTTCACATGGAAGCAAGACGGGATTGAGGATCTCCTTTCCCTGCAGTAATCATAGAACTATTATGATTGGAAAAGACCTCCAAGAACCCCCTTGTTCAGTCCCTAGAACAAGAAAAAGACAAGTCAATGGAACACATAGCTATATGGTACCTCCAGAGCATTAGGGGGGAGTGTTATGTGATAATTAATTGGGTGTGATGTTGGCAAAAGTTTTTGATGCAAACAGCAAACACAGGCATGCTTTGTTAATGTTACTGACAGAGGACAGAAGCAGTTCTGGTGGAATTAGCATACAGCCTATGTGATCTTATTTGGACAATGCTCACTCTAACTTTTATACTATATGGTTAAAATTAATGGAGAAGCAAGCTACACTTTGTGTGTTCTCTTAAGGACAGCTACAGTCAATCTTTCTCAAGTGCACTACTGCCTTTTCAAAATGGTTTGCTGTTCCTTGTGCAAGAGGAAGTAAAACCATAACTGTCAAACCCTACTAAGTATGTAAATGGAGGGAAAACCTTGAAGAGAGAAGTATTCTGAATCTGTGACAATGCATGCAAATATCATCTTATTCAGTGACTGTATGACCATTTTAAACCACAGCCTGAAGGCATGTGTTTAAATCCATAAGCATTCTAAAGAAAACAGAAAGATAACAGTCCTTTAGAACATATGAAAGCTCTCCCTCTTCTACTTAGTTTGTATATTGCACATATTTGCCCACTTCGATGTGTAATTATTATAAAAGTCTGCAAAACCAAAACTTTTTTGTCAAATCAAGTGAAGCAACTAAAACAATGTGTCTTTGCAGGACAAGTGAAGATGTCTCTGCTTTGATTTCAGTATTACTCTTACCTTTCCATATCTAGCCTTTGTGAACTTTCCACAGCCAGCCATCGTTACTTAGAGTTGACATTCTCAGCACAGATGCCTTGTACACTTTTATCATGATTTGCAGTAGATTTCCCAGAAACTGAAGTGATTGCTCACACAATGCTATAGACACACAGCTTCAGAATACGATTGTCACCTGATCTTTTTACTCCTTACCTGGGCAGTCTTCCTTCTGGTGTCTCCATACGACAGTGTTTAAATGCATTCAGTGCCAGAAACATGAGCCTCTTCAGCCAAAGGAACAACAGAAACCCCACTGTTCACCCCTATTGCCCCAAATCTGGTTTCATGAAATGACTGCATATCTAAAGTCCCAGCCTACATTTCTTCACCATGCAATTGGTTCACAAACATATGCTGCAGTTTTAAAGCTGTGTCTAAGCTTCTGCTTCTGCTCATTCTCAGTTGCTGGGTCAGTCTGAGTCTTCTGAAATTGTGTGTCAGTCATTCAATTTTAAAGAAGGGGACCGTGGTTAAATGGTATAGGGCAGTGAGTTTCAAAGCATGTCACATGTGGATTGGGCAGAGGAGTTCAGCATCAGCAGAGGTGAGACGAGAGAGGGGAATGGGATGAAGCAGCAGGAAAATGTCAGTGGGAAGGGTGTAAAAGATCCTTGTTGGATATTTCCTGACCATGTGGTTTGTGTTCTTCTGTCTGTTTTCTTTCCTTGTTAAACTTCAGCATTTCCCTTTGCCTCTTTTAGCCAATTTGGTGAGTTGTGGTCTGGAAGAAATTGCATTCCTCTGATGCCTTTACGCTAAATATTGCGTGGCTATGCTCAGGAAGCCCTACATGAGGAAATACTGTATCGGAGGTGTCTTGGAAAAATGAGTCCCCTGGGAAAGACATCCCTCAGCAGCCTCTTTATCTCCAGGTAAGCTATGGTGCATATGTATTCAAAGGCAGAATGGATGTAAATGCTTGTAGAGCAACTTTGCCCGTAGTAAAGCAGTGTTTCCCAATCAGAGAACAGAAACAGAGGCAGCAACATGAGATGTATGTATAACTATAGCAGTACAAAAATATATGTAAGCCAAATTTACAGAAGTTGTAGAAGTATGTATCTCAAGGATAAATGCAATTAAGTGTAAGGAAGATGATTAATTTTACCCTCAAATCTTCTGAACTTTGAGCAAATATATATGTCTTCATGTAGACATGCAACATATAAATCTTTAGTAATGAAGTATTTTTTGTTTTCCAAACTCTTAAAATTAGCTCAGAATTAATTGGCTTATGGTCAAGGCTTTCCTCTTCAGTTTGTAAAGTGCTGGAATTGCAGGCATTACAGATCACTTGGCTTCAGTTGCGGACAGAAACTAGTATCTCTTTCAGCTCAGACTGACCATCAGAATTCAGTTCTTCTAATTTGTCTCACTTCCTCATGCTGCATTCGCTGTCGTGCTGCTCAGTGCTGTTGGACAGGACGTGCAGAAACTCAGAAGCAAATTCTGCCTGCAGTCTCTGTGTCTCTGTCCGTTCTCTGTGCATTTCTGTGGTGGTAGTGTTACATGGAGAATGTGGTTCTCCTAAGGGTAGAAAAGTACTGCAGAACATCAGTCCACCATTTTTCCTGTGGTGCTTTTTTTTTTCTTTTTTTCTTTTTCTTTTTTCCTTTTTCTTTTTTCTTTTTTCCCCAGATAGATCATAGAAACTCAGAGTCATTTGAGTTGGAAAGGACCTTTAAAGGCCATCCAGTCCAACTCCCCTGCAATGAACAGGGACACCTACAGCTCCATCAGGTGTTCAGAGCACTGTCCAGCTTGACCTTGGGTGTCTCCAGGGATGGGGAACCCACCATCTCTCTGGGCAACTTGTGCCAGTGCCTCGCTACCCTTATTGTAACAAACTCTTTTCCTTATATCTAGTTGTTTCAGGGTACATTTGTATCTGAGAGAGAGGATGTCTCAGGAGCAGAGGCAAGCAAACCATGTGCTCAGAGCATCAAAGAGGATTATGAGTGTTATTCAACATACACACACTCATATACACACAGTCATCCATTTTAGATAATCCCCATAAGCAGGAAGTAGAAACTCCCTAAGCAAGTGCACTATTACTTATTGACCCTTGAGAGACAGCAAACTTCCAAAAAGGAGAGAGAAGGAACGTGCTGGTGGTGGATTTGATAGGCAGTGCCAGCAGGACCTCCCCTGCTTTAAAGTGCACTTCTCTTTCCCCCACTATAGCCTTTCTCCTGCTTTTATTCCCCCCGTGGTCTACAGGGTTTTTTCCACTTGCACACTGTACCCACACTGCCAACGTGTGATACAGAGCCCAAGTGGAACACCTGCTTGCAAAAAAAGTCTTTGCAAAAACAAGATAAACTACCAAGGTCAGCTTTCTCTACAAAACAAGATATTTGCAGCAACAGCCACAAATATCAGTTCCCTTTAAACTGTCAGAATACTTTGTTCCATCCCAGGATCATTCTTCAGCTGGGGTCTTTAGGTCCCTGACACACCAGTCTAAGTCTCCCCTCTTTTAGTTTGAAACCACTGTCCTATCACAACAGACCCTTCGGAAGAGTCTGCCCCTTCTTTCTTACAGCCCTTCTTCAGACACTTTAGACTCAGGTCTCCTAGGGCCTTCTCTTCTCCAAGCTGAACAGCCCCAGCTCTCAGCCTATCCTCATAGCAGGGGTGTTCCATCCCTTAGGCCATTTCTGTGGCCCTCCTCTGGACGTGCTCCAACAAGTCCATGTCTCTCCTGCACTGAGGATTCCACATCTGGATGCAGCACTCCAGGTGAGGTCTCACCAGCTCAGAGTAGAGGGACAGGTTCACCTCCTTACCTGCTGGTCATACCACATTTGATTCAGCCTAGGACACACTTTGCTTTCTGGGCTGCAAGGGCACATTGCTGGTTCATGTCAAGCTTGCCATCCACTAGTATTCCCAAGTCCTTTTCAGCAGGGCTGTGCTCTATCCTTTCATCCCCCAGCTTGTACTGATAGTGGAGGTTGCCACAACCCAGGTGCAAGTTCTTGCAGTTGGCTTTGTTGAACTTCATGAGTCTCTCCTGGGCCCATTGCTCAAACCTGTCTAGGTCTCCTTGGATGGCACCCAATCTCTCAAGCATATCAAATGCCCCGCTCAGCTTGTTGTCATCCACCATCTTGCTGAGGGTGCACTTGATCCCACTGTTGATGTTGTTGATGAAGATATTAAACCGCATTGATTTCTGTATTGACTTGAAGGGCACCACTTGTCCCTGATCTCCATTCAGACCTAGAACCATTGACCATAACTCTCTGGGTACAATTTCACAAACAGTTCCTTGTCCATTGAAAAGTCCACCCATGAAATCTATATCTTTCCAACTCAGAGAGAAGAATGTTCACGTCTAAGGCCTTAGTGCAGTCTAGATAGATGAAATCAGTGGCTCTTCCCTTGTCCACTGATGCAGTTATGCCATCATAGAAGGCCGCTAGGTTGTCTAAGCAGGACTTGACCTTTGTGAAGCCATATTAGTTCTTTCAAATCCCCCCCTGTATGGGAATTGTTGATCACGGCCTTAACCTCTGATTGACCACCTGAGGCAAACAGTGAGTCAGCTGCAGGAGCACAGGTGAAGGCAATTCACCTGTGCTACCAGGAAGGGGTGGAGCCTGGCTTCACCTCTCCTAGACCCCATTTAAGGGCTGACTGCCACTGAGGAAGGGTCTCTCTCTGGAGATTGCTCCTTGTGGAGTTTACTGTGCATCTACAATGCTTGTGAGTATTTTTATTTGTTTTGATTATCTTTCCACTGTGCTAATCTTACTAAGCCTAGCCTCTGTTATACTTAATGATCTTACATCTTACCAAGCCTTATCTCTGTATGATTATTGACTGTACACCCCTCTTTTTTTCCATGTGCCTTAGAATAGCTTCAAGGAGGATCTGTTTCATCATCTTTCCTTTTGTAGAGATCAGACTGACAGGTTTTAGTACTAGGTGAGATAAGTTGGTATGTGTTGCTGTATTGCAAGAAAGTACAGAGGATGAAGTTACTGAGAAGCTGGTGCCTAGTAACTAAACATTTTGTTATTTCATGAATGCTTGTGCTTATGGTAAGGCAGAATTTCTCAATCAAAGGTAAGGAACAGGGGCAATAGCACTAGAATGTGTGCCCATTCTAGTTAGCTGTACAAATCATGCATAATTTCCATGTACTGAAGTCATGGAAAACTGAGGTCACTCTTTTCAAATAGATTTCCCCTAGAAGTTACTTCTTATAGAAGCAGCAGCCACAGTTCTCAAAGTGACCTTGTCACAGATCCCTGGACAATGATCCTTAGTAAAGGATTATCTTGAAATTTCCAGTTTATTAAACATTAACGAAGTGATGGAAGTCTTGCAGTCTATTTTTGCTTTGTAATTATCTGTGTTATGGACCAATCAAGTGTGGAACAAAATGCTGTGTACCATTAGTGGAAGTTGTTCAACAGTGTAGCAGCTTCCCTCAGACAGGTATGGCTTAAGTTTGGTTATTAGGTGAAAGGATAGCCGAGGTTTCCCACTCGTATGGGGAACCTTGGCAGCTGTAATTAAATCTCTCACTAATAATGGAAAGAGGAGAGAATTAATGCAATTGAGAAATGTAAAGATGGATTCCCCAGTGCGGCCATCTGGGTATGGTTTACTGATCATGCTGGGATGAGTTTGGATCATTCTTGGTGAATTAGAGAAAGAAGGGGGGAGGAACACTACAAAGGGCCAAGGCCCATGGACAGTGTGAAGGAACAGCATGGAGTAGTCGTAGGTCACTTGGTTTGAGGATGGAAAATCTGAGAATAGTTCAGTAACTACTGAAAATGCACACTTCTTCACACAGGATCACTGGATAAACAAGTTTTTTAGGCCAACATCCTGCTCAAATAGGGTCAGCTATGAACCTCATACACTGCAGTGACCACTGAGGAATAGAGAATCACAAAGCTTGAAGACAGATCTGTTGGGTGATGGGATGGAATTGGGTCCTATGTGCAGGGAACTGTAAGTACGGTTAACTGGCCTGCACTTTGTTCAGATCTCTTGTGTGATCCTCAGACTTCTCCCCTGTTTCCAGGTGACTGGTGGAAGTATACTGGCTTTTCCTCTGTGTGTGGGAATAGAATTCTTCACCAATGCTTGTGAACTTCCACACACAAATGTGTGAGTTACCAAGAGCACTGTAATTCATCTTCCAACAGAAAGGTGATTAAGCCTCTGGGGCTGCAAAGGCATTCAGGGCAAGAGCTGTGCACTGTTGCTGTAGGCACTGAAGCAGCTCCTGTTATTTCCCAACACTTCGTTTAAGAGGTTGCAGACTCAGCACACAGCTGTTCTTTTTTTGATTCTCTCTTTTGAGAATACGTGTGTGCTTAGTAAGGACATTAAGAATCCTTTGTTTATAAGTTTATTCAGCTGGAGAGATCTACATTAAGTATCAGTGTGTCTATGAGAGTAAATCAAATTGACTGGATCCATTCTGATGGATGGTATGCATCAGAATGTATGATATCTCAGAATCATCAGAAGGTATGGTATCTCTTCTATGATCAGTGGTTTACTGTTTATTGGTAGTAGTAAGGAAATGATTAAAGACAGCAGAATATTCCTTTGCATCTTCTTCACTCTAAAGGCACATCAGATAGATTTGTGATAGTGTAACTGCTGATGAGCTGACATCATCTGAGAACAACTGATGTCCCCCATCTTTCTTTCCAGTTTATGCTGTGCACCCTTGTTTTGGTAAACCTTGTTTGTATGCTGTCTTTTGTTTCTCAGTAACATTCTATATGTGGGATGGATAGTTAGTCTACTCAAATTGTATCTGAGAGTACATTTTTTCCAGCATAACTGTGTGTACTGTGTTGGGTTTCGGGTGCATGTGATCAACTCTTGGGGAAACAGGAGAAGTGAAGCAAGAAGAACAACCAGTTTAATTCACTGCATCACAGTTTGTGTTTGAAGGAGCCTGACTTTGTAGGGGGGCTGTTCTAGAGCAGATGACCTCCCATGCAATTGGTTACACCACCTGAAGGGTGTAAGCATGGTATGATGGGAAAGAGGTAAAATGGATCAGAGCTCTTGTGTAAAGTGAGCATTGTCCTCAGTTACATTTGTGCTATGGCAGAACACAACAGCTGGGATACAGTGTGACCTGCCTCTGGTGACCCCATTTATGCCTAAATTGCAGAGACTTGTGACTTGACTCACTTAAAGTGTACCAGTTTGTTAGGTCATTCCTCGTATTGGGTGGATAGGCTTGAAAACTTTGAAAAAGGAGGTCCTGACTGCAGTAAACAGTTAACTGAGGCAAAGAGGATCTGAGCTGAGCAGAGAGTAAACCCTTAAAAGGCCTTTCTCTCTGGATAGAAATGTTCCAAAATCTATCCAGAACTTGTATTTAATGAAAATCTTGCATGGTTGTCCTATGATATGATGCCTGTTATGTATCCTAAAGAACTGATGAATTGCGAATTGTTTAATTAAATGCTTTAGTTAAATACTGATCCATAATAGATGCTTTGCAAATGCAGTAAATAAAGAAGAGGAACACAGAAATAGTCTTCCAAGAGATCCAAAAGCAAGTTGGGAGAGTCTGTGGAGTAGAACTTCATGGATTTCCAATTCAATTTCTAATCAGTTCTACATGACTGTCCTACAGTTATAGCCCAGCATCCCTGTAACATTTTATGTTATTGCTGAAGAATGTATTCTGCTGTAGTAACAACCTCATTGAACTGTCTGGTACAGTTTCTCTCATCTTCCTGAATGTCTAGAGAAATCAGCCTTCTTCAGTCAGCAGTAGATTTCATGCCTTACCTACCAGGACCTTAATTCTCAAGAGTGCACTTCAAGAGGATTGAAGGAAGTATGCTGTCAAGAGATATGATGTATCTGGTTATCTCCTTTACAAAAGAGGCTTTCAACTACATGTGTAAGGTAGATTTAGAAGTCTTAAGAATAATGTTTTGTTGTGCTAAGTGTCTCAGAGTTACTTTTATCCCTCCATCACATTTCTTGTAGCATATAAAAGAATTTTTAACAACCTATAAATGATGCCTCTATGATACGGTTAAGAACTGAGAGTCTTTTAACTGAAATGTGAAAATGCACACCATCTCTGTCCACAGTTGATTTTTTTCCATTGTTTTTTGAATCAGTAAGTAATGAAATATATTTTTGCAAATAAGTCTTATTCTGGATTTAGGCAAAAAATCTAAGTGGTGAATTTCTCAAGTTGTCATTTCAGAATTGGCAAATGACAACTTGCTGCCTTTTTTTTCCCCCTGATTTTTTTTTTAAATCTGGTGAGATCCCCAACTCCAAGACTCTGGTGAAGATACAGAGTTTCAGCCTCCACTGAGATAAAAATAAGTGTATAAAAAGAAGGGCTCCAGAGGAAAGAAGCAGGGATGAGTATCAGTTTGATCTGTATACCTCTCAGTATTCAGGGAGTGCTTTAAGGTTGTCAGCGTCATCAGAAATTCACTTTAGAGCGTGAACCTCCATAAGAATAATTGTTCACATGTGCAAGTGATCAGAAGTGCTGTTGTAGAGGACTGGAAAGTATAAGGTAGAAATTCCTGCAGTCCATATTCCTAATCTTTCAAGATGTGAAAGTCAGTCTCATGGTGACCTTCCTGAGTTTCAGAAGGCTCAAGTCTGGCTGTACTTCTGTAGCAAAGCGAACTCTGTTGTGGTGTAGTTTGGACCTATTCAGGGACTACTCCATTAGAGGAGAACTGGGCATTATGGTGTTCTGCCCTCCTCCATATTAACAGTTGATCCAGTTTGCTCTGCTGTAAGATAAGGTATCACCCCGAAGGCCATATTTGCACTTTCTGAAAATGTTACTTCAGATTTTCAGGGTATGCAGAAATTATCTAGTCTTAAATGGCCATATTTATTTTTCTGCCTTAGCCTCAATCAGGTGCTATTTTGTTAAAGAGTCAAACAAAGACTTTTCTACTTGCTTTTCTGTTTCAACTCTGCATGCTGAAGTTTGGACCCCACAAAAAAAAATCTTTTCAATCTCATTCAGTTTGTAGACTCCTAAGTTGTCTCCAGTGGAGATCTTGTCCTTGTACGATGAATTTCAATCTTCTGACTCTTTTTTTTTTTTAAATATATATAGTTTGACAAGAGCCGGCAGTGTGCTCTTGCAGCCTAGAAGGCCAAAAGTATCCTGAGCTGCATCAAAAGAGGGGTGCCAGCAGGAAGAGGGAGGGGATTGTCCCCCTCTGCTCTGCCCTTGTGAGGCCCCTTCCAACCTAAGCCATTCTATGATATCATAATCTAGATTTGCTAAGCACTTGGAGTCGCAGTAGAAAGTTAGATGGGCTGTTTTTTTCTTTTTTGGTCAAAGAATATATATGCTATTCAAAAGAAACTTCTTAAAGTTCTTAGATGCTCTAATTTGCTCCTGAAAAGCTGTTTTGCCAGCTTTGGTCACTGTTCTGTACTGTGTCTGAATATTTTTCTCAAACTATCCTTGTATTAACTTCTTTGCAACTGCAGTAGATTTAAGGCTTAGACATTGCTAAGTGAATTCTGCAAGGAAATTCTAGCTTGTAAGATCTCTTTGTCTTTGTAAGTAATGTGTATCTAAGCAAATTGAAGATAGCAATATAAATGAAATTACCCAGTTCATTTTCCAACATGGGGAATTTTGCCGTCTTGATTTTTACCACACAAAAATGAATCAAGACAAAGTTAGAACAATCAAGAAAAGATGAAAAGGATGGCCTGGTACTTGATGAGTAAGTGTGTGACTGCAAAAAAAAACAACTGTTTGACAGGAGCTGAGAACCTCTGTTGGAGATGTTCTTGTCTGTTACCGAAGAGCAGGGTAAGCAAAGAGTAGTGAGCAGGGGACACTGAGAGTTACTTGGTAGCAGCCTCAAAGCAGGGCCCAAGTGACACTGACCAGGGACTAAAATTGGTCTGAGTCTTGTAAGGGATATTAGAAATGAACAGGAACAGCTGACCTGCAGCAACTTGGATCCTAATATGACTTATTCACAGAAATAGACCTTCCTCTGACACCAGTGAAACTGGCCAAAGCCTATCAACTACAACTATTGTGCTTACTGTCCTCAGTTTGGATGTTCATTCAGCCAAATGTCGATTCTGTACCAGAGCCCTGTAGAGAAGGAGCTGGGTGTGACAGTGGCCAACAGGTTGGCAGTGAGCCAGCAGTGTGTCCCTGTGGCCAAGAAGGCCAAAGGTATTGTGGGGGGAGTGCATTAAAAAGAGCACAGCCAGCCATTCAAGGGAGGTTTTCCTTTCCCTCTTCTCTGCCCTGGGGAGGCACATCTGGAGTACTGTGTCCAGTTCTGGGCTCTCCAGTTCAGAAAAGACAGACCATCTAGTGAGTCCAGTGGAAGGCTACAAAGATTAGGGCATTGGAATGTTTCCTGTACAAGAAAAGGCTGCGACCTGGATCTGTTCAGTCTGGAGAAGACTGAGGGGGGATCTCCTTACTGGTACATCTAAAGGGTGGGAGTCAAGTGGATGGAGCCAGGCTCTCTGATGGCATGCAAAACAGGACAAGGGACAGTGGGCACAGACTGGAACACAGGAAGCTCTATACAAACACGAGGAAGAGCTTCTTTACTGTGAGAATGACAGAGCTCTGGTACAGGCTGTCCAGAGAGGTGGTGGAGTCTCCTTCTCTGGAGATACTCAAGACCCACCTGGATGCTTTTCTGTGTGACTTGCTGTAGGGAAATGCTTCAGCAAGGGATTGGTCTCTGTAATCTCCAAAGGTCTCTTCCTCCTCCTACAATTCTGTGACTGAACCCGTATGTTTCAGCCACTCAGCAATAAATATATTTTTTCAAAGCAAGCACAAAATATTTCACCATGCGTGCAGTGGCACTAAATATAAATAGTGAATTGTGCAGTGTCTGTCAATCACTCCACAGATAAACTCTTGTCTTCCTGTGATTGCTATGGGTCAAAGTAGGAGAACTATGTCAGAGAAACTATATGTGATAACTACAGTTGACCTGGACAACTGAGAAGTAGGGTGATAGGTGAGCACTGAGATGGGATGACAGGCAATAGCTGATGCTGGGACCTATGGCAGCAGAATTGGTCCCTTCACCAGTGGTATCCTGAACCTCTGCCCTGAGCAGTCAGTGTGAGAAGGCTGAGAGGATGTGGCAGCAGTGTTCTGATAGGGTGATGCACTACCCTGCTGTTGGACTGTTCACCTGGAACGCAGCACTGGATGTACTCCAGTGCCCTGAGAGCCTCATAGCACAGTGCCTCCTCTGTGTGCCTGCTGCTTAGTTCTCAGATTTGCCCGGGTCTCTTCATATGACTGCTCAGCAGTTGTGGAGCTGGGGGTTGCAGGTGGTTGGGGGTGAATTTAAGTTGCTAATCCTGGGGCTGGATGATGGCTGGAGAAAAGTGGGAGGTACTCGCTGATATGACAAGAGGGAGAAGGCATATGAATGACAGCTGCTGTTAGTGAGCAGAAGTCTGACTTCCTTCTATAACCCTGAAGAACTGGAGAGAAAAGCTTGTGTATGTGACGAACACAGGAATTTTAACTTGTCAGAAATCAGAGCTGAAAATCTCTCTCCAGCCTGCCATTTCCATACTTTGAAGACATGGGACTTCTCTGCTGTGCATTACAGGGCACATCTGCTCTCCAAGAGTGTACAACAATATGCATGATAAAAATACTACTATATGTTTTCTACTTGGTTTTTTTGAACAGAGGGTTTCTGCAGATTAAATCTCCAGCTTCCTCTTGGTTACTGTGAAGAATCTTGTCTTTGCCCCCTCAGCATCCTCCATGCCATGTGCTGTTACTTGAATGGTTTATTTTAGACAGGACAGTAGCATCTGGTTCAGTGAGTCTCAGACTGTCTCAGCATTGCATAGCAGAAGTGAATGCTGTAGCAGGAAGCATGAGACAAGGGCCAGTGGTGTGTGTCTCACAGATATGAATCTGAGGTAAGGCGGACTTTCTGCTGGAGATCCCTTTGCTCTCTCTTGGTGCCTCAGCATTCTCATCTGTACAGGTTTATTTCATTTTGTCAGCACTGTCCCTAAGCCCTTAATATGACAAAGTCTTCATCTGTGTTTGGAGGATGAAGATGTTCCTTTCATTCTCTTGGCAAGACGAAGGTGAAAGTATCCATGTATGCTGTGAACAAGAGATGGTTCCCTTGGGCCCTCTTCACCAGAGATTTGACAGTGACCAGGATAATCCTGGGACTTCCAGAAATCCCAACCCTGACACTTGCAAACACTGGACCATTGAGGATGAGGGATAATCTCAGGTTGGATATTAGGAAAAACTTCTCCTCAGAAGGAGCAGTTAGGTTTTGGAACAGGCAGCCTAGGGGAGTGGCAGAGTCACTGTGCCTGGAAGTGTTCAAGAACCATGCAGATGTGGCACTGAGGGATGTGGTTAGTGGGCATGGTGGGAATGAGTTGGTGGTCAAACTGGGTGGTCTTTTCCTTAGTAGTCTTTTCCAACCTGAACGATTCTGAGGGGTTAATCACCTGAAGACTCCATTTGACAGCCCTGTGCAGCTCTGTGGAGTCCCTGACATGAAAGGACCTTCACCTATGCCCATGGTTCTGGTTACTCTTGCCCTGCTGGTGCATCAGAGCTCCTTGGCTAGTTTCACTTAACAAACCAAGAACTCATTCTTTTTTTCCTCCCCCTGCATTAGAATCAATCATAAAATTGCTCAGGTTGGAAAAGACCTTAAAGATCATCAAATCCAACCACAACCTAACCATACTACTTTAACCTTAATAACCCTCTGCTAAATCATGTCCCTGAGCATATCCAAATGGTTTTTAAACTCATCCAGGAAAAGTGACTCAACCACCTCCCTGGGGGGCCTATTCCAGTGCTTAACAACACTTTCTGCAAAGAAGTTTCTCCTGTTATCCAAACTAAACTTACCCTGGTGCAACTTGAGGCCATTTCCCCTCATCCTGTCACCAGTGAGAAGAGACCAACCCTGCTCTTGCTGTAAGCACCTTTCAGATGTGGGGAGAGAGCAGTAAGGTCTCCCCTCAGCCTCCTTTTCTCCAGACTAAACAGCCCCAGTTCCTTCAGTTGCTCCTTGCAGGGCACATTCTCCAAGCCCTTCACAAGCCTTGTTGCTCTTCTTTGGACCTTTTCCAGCACCTCAATGTCCTTTCTGTACTGAGGTGCCCAAAACTGAATACAGTACTCAAGGTGAGGCCTCACCAATGCCGAGTGCAGGGGCAGGATGATTTCCCTAGTACTGCTCACTATTCCTGATATAAGCCAGGATGACATTGGCCTCCTTGACCACCTGGGCACACTGCTTGCTGGCTCATATTCAACCGACTGGCCGTCAGTACACCAAGGTCCCTTTCCATCAGGCAGCTTTCCAGCCATTCCTCCCCAAATGTGTAGGGTTGCCTGGGGTTGTTGTGACCAAAATGTAGGACCTGACGCTTGGCCCTATTGAAACTCACACAGTTAACCTTGGCCCATTGATCCAGTCTATCCAGGTCCCTCTGTAGTGCCTTTCTTCCCTCAAGCAGATCAACACTCCCTCCCAACTTGGTGTTGTCTGCAAACTTACTGAGGTTGCACTCAATCCCCTTGTCAAGATCATTAATAAAGATGTTAAATAGAAGTGGCCCCAGTACTGAGCCC